>JBBPDE010000134.1:3403584-3416216 GCA_037974605.1 Nannopetersius ansorgii
TGTGTGTGTGTGTGTGTGGGTGTGTGTGTGTGTGTGTGTGTGTGTGTGTGTGTGTGTGTGTGTGTGTTTTTTTTTCGTGTCTGTCCTGTGATGGACTGGTGGTCTATCCAGGGTATTCTCAGCCTTTTGCCCAATGATCAGTGGGCTCCAGCATCCCCTGCAATGCTGGTTAGGATAAATACCCTGAATAATAGATGTTGAGAACATTCATTGCCTGATTAGAGAAAGGACTAATTTAGCAGGGGTTTTTTTTTACAGCACAGGTGTATTCGATCAGTCAAGACTTATCAAAGGTACTTCTTTTGTTTCACACTAATGTAGCTAACACTTTCAACTAACACTGAAAGCTATTATCACAGCATGCCTAAACCATTACACCTGAATTCACTGGGATTACAGTATACTGTAAAACTACAGGATTTCGCACTTCCTATTCATCACGGCCCATGTTTGACATATGGACAGTATGAACTGAGGAGTAAATTATAGGTTTTGAAACTGTAATATTAACATGTTACATTTTATTTGAAAAAAGTAAGAAATGTTTTGTTTTCTATCATATGGGCCCATGATGTAATGAATGAAGCTTACAGACCTAAAAAAATTCTTTACATGTAACGCTCTCAGAAGTTTGGTCTAGTCCACCAGTTGAACATCTAGTTTTAATGGACTACTGTAATTTCCCTAAACAATTTATCCATTGTTAACAATGTATCACAGAAGCTACTACTACAGGGTCACTACAGAAGTGGATAGTTGCCCTCTTATAATCCTCTTATGCCTCTTAACCACTTTTTTTGCTGACCTTCACCTCATTTCCCCCCCCCCTCTGCCTTTTTTTATACCGTCTCTCTCTTTCTGTCTCTCTCTCTCTCCCTCCTTCTCTCTACCCCAGCCCTCTCGCCTCCTTCCTCTGTATTCTCTCCATTCCCCTTCTGCGGGCTGACGGGGGGCTAATTATAAAATCAATGGAGCCGGGCTGCCTGCTTTATGGCCTCCTCTAAAACCTTAACAGGGAAATCACTGTAGGATTGATGACTCCCTCACTCTTTATCTCTTTTAATTAGAAATGTAAAAGATATGAAGAGCCAGGGGCCAGAGAAGTGCACCCAGGTTTTTATGACTTTCTACATGATCCCACTCCCTGCTCTCCCTCCCTCTCCTCTCTCCCCTTGCCCCCAGTTTGGGGTAGATGCAGCTCCTAGTCCAGCACCTCCAGAGGCCTCCATACCTCTTCCATACCTCTGCCCAGTTTGTGGGTGCATAGCCACTTCTCTGGAGGTTTCTGCTCTTTGTCCAGCACTTCCTGCATGTCAGAAAACATACCCCTCCCCCCCAGATTGATCAGATGAGCACTTGAGTGGACCATAATTTAGGTGGTTTCCTTCTCTGACCACACCATGGGAGAGCACTCAATTGTAGTGCTGTCATTCAGATGATAAGTTTTATTTTCCATTGTAATAAATAGGCTTGGTTATTTCTCTCTGTGTTTATCGGTCTGACTTCTGGACCACTTTGAACTCCGGTAGCCTCCCTCACTTTTATGATTCTCCTTTTCTCCTCCATTTCACTCGCATTACCCGCGCCGAGCGTTAAACACTGCTCTGTGGTGAAAGGCCAAGAGGAAAAACAGGTGCTGCCCCTTTAAATCCCTCAACCTCCCGTTTCCATAGCAACAACTTATTGGGTTGAATATATGAGGCCATTTAGAGGCTCCCCGTAAACCAGAGTATAATGTATGGACCCTCTTTTAATCTGTGCCCTAGTTTATTGATTTCTCTTTAATGAAGTTTAATTATAGCAATCATTTAATTAATAGTACCGTATCCCTGCTTTATCACTACTCTTAATCTCTGTATAAAAATAATTATATTGTAGGGCCTTGGGCATGGAGAAGGTCTGTTTGTGTATACTAATGAAAGAAAACATTGTAGAGTCTGGTCCGCCTGTAAATTTTCCTCCCTTTTCTCTATTAGAAAAAGGTTAGGAATGGTTAAAGGTTGGCTGCTGTATTGTAGGTAACACTTAATCTGGGTAGCCCACACTGAAGATAACTTGCCTTTAATTTACAATCTTGCTAATTATCTATTAATTACATTAATTTCCTCTAATCCTAACCTTAACCACAACCCAAATCCAAAATCAAATCCTCCACATGGTCCTAATCCTAACCTTAATTCCAATCAAAATCTTAAATCAAACCCTTAATCTGGAGAGGGAAAGAGGGAAATCAATCCCTCAACCTGCTCCTAATACTAATCTTATTCTTAATCTCAACCCAAAACTCAAAGCAATCCCTTGTCCTAATCCTAAGATTAAGCCCAACCCAAAAACACAATCAATCCCTCAGCCTGGTCCTAATCCTAATCATTATCTTAATCCCAACCCTAAAACCAAATCCTAAACCTTTCTAATCATGTCCTAATCGAATCCTGGTCCAAATCCTAATTCTAACTCCAATCCAATCCAGATATTGTCTTTCAATGTCGCTGATCTCCGGTGGACTATCCAAATACAGCGAGACCACATGTTTAACTCAATTACAAGCATTCTCACACAAGAGCGCTACAGTGTGTGGGATGCTTTCTGTAACCCGTAGATGCAAAATCCAACTATGGATCAAGAACAAAGACAGTACAGTAAAAGGTGCGCAGACAGGAAAATGAAACTGAAGCCTATATGATATATAGGACTGGGCCTATATTTTGTATTTCCATCTGCATCTATTTTCATGCAGAATAATCAAACCTGTGCATGCATACAAGTCTGGCTCATTATTAATTATTATGATGGGGGGTGTAGACTACAGTAGTCTTTGTTGTCTGCGTAGCCTTCTAAGATTAACGAGAGTGTCTGAGGCTAAGCCATTAGTTCTGGTCCCATCTGCATCCATGCATAATGCAGATTTATGTTTTTGTACTCTGGAATTAGCACCGCCTTTCAACAGTGGAGTCATGTGGCTTAAGTATGGAACCTGATCGCCCCCTGCTGGATAAATATCTCCCTCCACTTTTTACTATATGATTTGGAAGGTTGTTTTTCATTCCAGTTTTATTTTCTGTAAGCAAATGGAATGAGTTTTATCCTTTTGTTTAATAAGCCTTTACACATTTATGTCATTCTCTTTTCGTACGGAGAATTAGGATGTGTGGTGACTTTAACATGAGCCATGCTTCATGAGCCTGTTGACTTATACTGCTATATTTAGCTTTGGGTTGAATGATATTACTTATAAGTCTATATACATTTGTAAATAAGCTGCAGTTGGACCCTTATGCACATCTAACTCTGATTTAAGCAGATCTCTACATAGTAAATGCTTTAACCCTAATTTGCCACTCCATTACTACTTTTATGTTCTACTGTAGATCTTGCCACCTCTCAGCTGGGTAATTACTGTTCTACAGCGGTAGACCACATGGGCAGTGGGGTTATGAGTTGGAACAGAACCAAAATGTGGAGGGGCCAGAGGCTGTGGTGTCCTGACAGCCTTTATGTCATTCAATAAGGTGACAGTTCTTCAGAAAAGAAATAGTTTGGTTGAAAAGGCCCTGTTTCACAGACTTCTATTGCTCTAAAAATATTTCCAATCATGAAGCAACACAGGCACTGCAATTCAACCCACTGCTGACATTAATACAGATTCAGTATTTAATATAATAAATAAAATACTTTTAGGCCATGTGGTTTGACTGGCATCAGGGAAGCCCAGAGCAAATGAATTTGAAATTTCAAATATGGATATTAATAGCCTAATATTTATGAATGATGTTCTCTACCTGGATAAATGTGACAGCTGTGACATGCTTTGTTGATTGTTCTTGGTAAAAATGAGTACAAAACACCTAACGGTAGCATTTTTTTCTCGGAAAAAATCTTGCTGAGTTTGGAGGTGCCATAACCCACGGCCCCCCAAATATTCAATTTGGCAAATAAAAATACACACATTTGCATTCAAATGTCCTGTAATGATGAATAAAAAAAATCTTCAGCAAACCATGTCATTTGACCAGGAGTGCCCAAAATACAGCTATACTTTTGTATATGACTGGGGAGTAGGGGTGGGAGCTGAGAAGCGGTACTACCACTTCCTGACTAGTCAGTACTGAAATAAGCTCCTGGACAAACTGTGCTGCTGCCTGTTTTAATGCAGAGTTAACACATTCTGACATAGCAGCATTTTTAAATAGCAGATGTTTGATTGGTAGACTGAGTGATCTGTTGACCAGACATTTATAATGAATAGTCCTCTGTTATTAAAGATACAGGGTGTGTATGAGGCAAATATGACATAAAAGGAACAGTCTCACAAACAGTTGTTTTATTGTGCCTCTGAACGTTTATATGGCTTTTCTTTATATAACAGCTGGTTGAACATGAACAGAGGACTGAGAAAACCTCAGCCAAATCGAGGATAAGAAAAAAGAGCGAACGAAACAATGTAATCTCAACATTCTGTTTGCAACAGAGCAATGTGTGGCCGAGGGATGCAACACTGTAGAAGGCGCCCAGGAAAGAGGTTTTGTGCGCGTTTGTGTTTGTGTGTGTGCGTTCTGAGTTTGCATGCATGCGGATCACCAATCCAGTACTCATTGTCCCACGTACAGTCCAAGTTTTGCTGCTTTACACTTTAAAAAAAAAAAATTTCAACTTGTGCCTTTTCACACAAAGTAAATCTATTACGTGGATACAATTACTGCCAAAGGTAAGTACACATTTCATTTGCTTTTTTTAAGTGTGTACCAGCTCTCAGCACAATTATCTGTGTTATTATCTGCTTGGGTGAGGCATAGTGAGAACTGATCAATCCATGCAACAGCCCACCAAATGCATTGTTCTATGGAAGCTGCTGATGGCTTAATTGGGGAATGCTATTTCAAAAGGTTTTTGTTTTGCATGGGAGCAATTGGTCTCACTTTTGGAATAAAGCAGTATTTGTGTAATTGAGGGAACGTTGCACAGAAGGAAATTAGTTATAACCTCCCAGCAGTAGCTATAAGATAACTCTTTATTAGTCCCCAGGGTGGGAAATTTGCCAAGTCAATTCCTTGGCAGCGGTGGGATGATGATTGTGGAAAGCATGAGAGGGTGGAGCTTGCATACGTCACTTGTGCCAGCTTTTCAGAGTTACAGATTTAAGGCATGCTGAGATTGGGGACAGAGGCAAAAATTTGGATTGTTTGCAGGTCACCGAGGAACGGATTGGGAAACTGTGTGTGTGTGTGTGTGTGTGTGTGTGTGTGTGTGTGTATGTCTCTGTGAAAAAGAGCAGTGTTGGTATGTCTGTATATTTGTGTGTGAAGGAGTTTAGGAGAGAGACAAGTGCGAGTGTGTGTGTGTGTGTGTGTATGTGTGAGCTCACATTCTCAGTGTCACAGCACCACATGAACGACATTCATCTGATGGCCTAATACACTACAGGCTGTTCAACAGAAACAACCCCATAATCCCAGAGACACTCGAACACACACAGCTGGTTTCTGTATTGCATAACTGAAAACTCGGTACTCGGTTCAATTACACACAGTCACCTAATCGCATGCTGATTTTTTTTTTTTGTTTGTTTGTTTTTCCTTTTTCTTTTTTTGGCAGTTGATTTGATCAGAATATTACAAAAAAAATGACCACATCATTCCTATAATGAAGAGAGCATATAAAAGGTTTACAATGGCTTTGACCACACTCATAAATATTGCTGTTTTGTAGCATGCCTGGAGGCAGCTAGTGTTTGGTCCTCACCGAAATGCCCTGAGTCTGAGTTTCCATATTTTCTATATATATGTTAGTTCCCAAGTGTGGGAATAAGATGTCACTAAGTCATTTTTTAAAATGTGTATGCGTATGAGTGAGAGCATGAGTCACGTAAGCCCCGATCTTAGCTAAGCTAAGCACCTGATCTGAGGGGTGTTGTCTTGCTAAGCTGGAATCTCCAGGCTCTGTATGATAAGTACAACAGCCACCAAGCACCGAGCTTACCATGTCTTACAACAGCATGACTGAAGTGCTACATATGGGGCCAATAGCATACCTCCCCCTGAGCACTCTGACTGAGGCGGGATCAGCGTGAATCAGTACAGTTAACCTATCTATTCTCCGTCCACAAATACATCTTTCCTAGCTACTCGAGGGGCTGGCGAGTTGAGTGGCACATTGACAAACTTCACTGAAATTAAATGTAGAGCTAAGCAGAGGGTACAGCTATTTTAATGTTGCCAGTCAGCCAAGTTATAGCATCGCATTCAGCAATGACTGTAGAGTGGCAAAAGTTACTTTAAGGCAGTGGTTGCCAACCCTTCACCTAAGGAATCTACCTTACAGCCCCAGCCTTGATTGACCTCACCTGATTAACGCAATTATTGCCTTCAGAAAGCCCACAATAGCAGATTGAGGCGCATTAGATTTGGGTCAGATGAATGAAGGTAAATCTCCAGGAGGAGGGTTGGTGACCATTGCTCAAAGGTGGCTTCGATCCCATGCTTGCCAAATTTGCCACTTTAAGCTATGGCCTGTCAGAAAAGTAAAGTTCCAAATAGAGGCACAGGTCTTTAATACCACTGAAAAATGATAGGCCATGCTATATAAATTTGGGAGATGATTCAGTCAGGTTTCCTGTAGCTGTAAGGCAGGGGAGATATAACATGACAATTATTTTTAGCAAGTTGTTGCGATACAGTATCTCCTTTGGGTTCTTGCAGATGCTCTTTAAAGCTTTTCCAACCTTGTACCAGTTGCCGAGAAGGAATGTATTTGTGGGCAGGGCATGGATTGGCCAGTTATTAGGACAAGGAGCCTACATCATGAATCATGAACTGAGCCTTTCCCTCTCTAGAGTTTGGCTTTAGAGCTTGAACTCTCATCCCACTTTATAAACTGCATGCTTTGGCACAAAACACACTATTCAATTGGCAGGAAGGATACTGTGTATTTCATGACCAGAACTAATACCCATAATGCCAATCCTAAAAACACATGGATCAGCCGACTGGGAGCCATTAAAGAGATGTTGCTATCGAATTGATTATCGTCGACGTCTACAGTGAGCCAAAGTGCCCGGGAACCCAGCCAAAAGGCTGGGTAGAGACTCAGTAGAGGTCTGCCAGTTTATAGTCATTCGATTATCTCTCTCCGTTTCTCCTCGGAAAAGCTATCCAAAACAATACATAACTGAAGAAATAGTATACAAAGACAAAAAAAATATATAAAGGTATATAGATATGTATGGGCTTATTCATAAAATGTAAAAGTAAAGAGAACTATATCAAGGCTGGAAAAAGTCAAAACAATATTCAAATGCACCAAGATCAATGAAAAAGCATTAGCTTCTTTTCTTTTCTTTTTTTTCCTTGCAGTGTTCTGGAGAAATGTGACTTTGAACCCATCGACAGCTGGCGGTTTCGTGTTTGCTTCTGTCGGTTTGGCTGCTTCTTTATTTTCTATACAAACGTGACAGTATAAAAAAGTGACTGCTGTTTCATCTGTAAAGTTAGCTGTTTAAGTCTCGCGTCTTCCCTCTTTGCCCTTTGAAGACAGTTCCTGAGAAGATGCGTGGAAGTCTTTGACTGAGTATGTCTCTCATCGCTGACCACAAGGCCTGAGTTATAGGCGGATGAATTGATAAGGCTCTATGTGTGCCCCCTCTGAGGGCACATTGTTGTGATTGGGGGTCAAAAGGGGGTGGGCCAGGGGGAGGGGTCAAGAACTTGACGGTAGGGTGTTGGTATGAGGTGGGTGTGGGTCTGTGTATGGACAGAAGGTCAGCTCACTGGGCCCTCCCCCCATGGCTCTTTCTGGACATGTCCTGAACATTAGGTTCCTGACCACCCCAGGCCTCTCCATCACTGTCCGTTCCTCTTTCCTCCTCCACATCATCGTCGTCATCATCCTCCTCCTCCGGTGATGGTTCACTGCCATTCTCGTTGGCCCAGCTGTCGTCCTCGTCCTCGCGCTCCGTCTTCATGGTCAGTGGCGGGGCAGGTGGGGCAGGCGGGGCAGGGGGTTCATCTTTGCTCTCAGCGCACTCAGGCTGTTCCTCAAATGCCTCTGGATTCTCCAGCATCTCCCGGATCAGAGGAGGCATGGGGCCTGGAATCTCCATCTTCAAAGTGACTGCCCTCTCAGCTCCTGGAAAATACCCAAAAAATACAATTTAAACTGAGTGGGTATGATGTAGAGATGTCCCAAACCAATTAGCAATTCAAACGATCAGTACTGGAGCCAATCAAGGAGTATATAGGCAGGTAAAGGTATTTTAAAACTGGTCCTGGAGGCGACAATGCCTTAATGATTCTAGTGTTTGACCAAACACACCTACTTCAAACCAGGGAAGGTTTCTTAATTCTAAATTTCTTTCTTAATTTCTAAATTTGTTGGATCAGGTGGGTCAAGAGCAGAGAAAACCCAAACATGAGTCGAACAAAGGACTGGGAAACACTGATCCATGTAAATACAAATACAAAGACCTGGCATTAGCAGAAACATATGATTTTCACTTGGATTGGGAGTAGTAAATCTTGACTGACACATTCTCACACATACAAACGTATTGAGTAATTTAATGAGTGCATTTCTGAAGGGAAAAAAAAACCTGTTCCCCTGCCACTGTTACAATGAAGGGTGTATCTGCATATATGGAATCTGAAACATGCCATGTCCCTCCTACAACACATTATGAGCAGAGACTGATATTTGCTGCTCTCTCATACAATGCAGTGCTTGTGTACATCTCCCTAGAGGTTGCACTACCATGTAACTATGGATGTTATTTTAGAACATTTCTGAGCAACCAAGCCAAGCTCTGCAGCTGTGTGCACTGTGATATCTGCCAGCCCATCAGAAGGTAACAGGATAAAAACAAGAGAAGGTAGTCTAACTGAAGCAAAGAACTCATCAGCGTTTAGGAGTAATGGCACTGTATTACTGGTCTTTTAATAAGGTCTAATAAGTAAAATAATTAAACAACTAAAATAGCTGTTTTATACTCATGACTAATGTTAATACATGAAATTGGTAAATATTATGTAAGTTATTATACGATATTAAAGTAATGATATGATCAATTCAAAATAATAACAGCAAATTTTACAAGGGGGCTATGAGAGGAAATGAGTACAGTATATTTATCATTGCTTTTAAGTTTTTAAAAGTACTTAAAAAAAACATGTCTAGAAAGGGTATCTAGTGTTTTAACCACGTCTGCAACTGCAAGCTGTATCTCTGCTGAAGCTGTGAGCTGCTGTGCAGGTGCACTGACCTTTAGTGCTGATGCCTCGCAGGTCAGTTATCTTCATCAGCATGCGAGGGAACATGTGGGGCTTGTTGGGCCGACGGCGACGAGCATAAATTTTCAGTGCCTCCAGTAAAGGTTCCTGCAGACGGTCGACACGCTGGGGCTCCTCTAGATCCATGCGGTCTGAACAGACATGGAAAGACTTCGCATAAATATAATATACAGCTGTCATGATTTCCACTCCTCAGTTACAAATCAGTTAAAAATGACTTTGGCAATTACTTAGCAATTAAATGATGATCCATAATTTTAAATACGAATCCATTATAACCTCAAATTAATGGTCTTTCACCATTTTTAAATATTTTATATATTTTTATATATATATTTTTTTTTAGGTTACACATGGTTCATCATTCTGCATTGTTCTTAAACTGTAATTGCTCAATTTTTCTTCAGGGGAAAAAAAAAGCAGCATACACTAAGTACTAATTTAAGTAGTAGCAGCATCCCTATATAAGTAGCATAAAACCATAGCATGTTTGTGGTGAAGCCAGCATTTGACACGGTAGGGCACATCATTTTGTTGTTACTTCTTCTCACTATGGCACTGGTTTTCAGGTTTATCCATGAATCTCTACTGTTACTGATCAGCAACAATCATTAACAAATACTACCAGTGGGTCCACATTGTTCAACAATCTTGAAGAGTGTGTTAACAAGTTTTAGGGAGAATAGAAAATGCTGACATCTAGTGGAAAAGAGAGTTACTGCAGAATCACACTGGAAATGTGACTTTCTTTAAATGGATGCAGCAACAGCTAAAGCATATTTGCCTATTTTAAACAGATCGAATGCAGCCAAATTGAATGTTTATTCCAAATTGTTTTAAGCCAAGTTGAATGTATATACCACTAATATATATCATAATGTATATATAATAATAAATAATAAAATAATAATATATAAATTCCTCAAACTATCAGCACGTGTTCACTGCCTTGCAGAGTTGCGGCTTTGGTACCCCTGCAGGATTTGGGCTACATCCGAACTGCTTTGCTTGATCTGTCCCCTGTGGCCTCACAAAATAAAAACAGAAGATCTGACAAACATGGCCTGCATGTGAATCCAGATCAGGCAAAATCAAGGAAAGCAGATGGGAAAGGAAGTTTCCTTCATGCCTATTTTGGCAGAAGAGGACGAATAGTTATTAATAGACTTGTGGGTGTTTTTGCAACTTTTAAAAGTAAATATTTTAGCAATATGTTTATATAAGGAGGTGCATGCACATCCACAAAGTTCTACATACAGGCTGATAAAAGATCTAAACATCTTTCCTTTAAAAACGATACACTGAAGAAAAAACACACCAACAGAGTTCCTTGTCAAGTCACAGAAGTTTAGCTGCAGGTTATTGCCAGCAGAGGGCAGTATTAATACAACATAAAGACAAGCTGGAGTACCTCCACAGATCAGACAGATGGCACTGAGGAGGCCTGTTTCTGTGTCATCCATCTCCAGCGGCAGCAGCTGTCCGGCAAAAGCGAACACCAGGTCGGTGAGAGGGCCGAAGCCTGCGTTATGCATCTGTGTGCGGTTCAGGGTGAGCCCGTCTGAGAAAGTCATGGTGTCCTGCTCCGGTGTGTAACGTGTGCAGATCCGCAGCATCTAACATAGGAATAATAGTCTATAGTCATGAAAAGGGGTTGTGGACATGTTTATGTTTATGTAGCTGGACTCCCAATAGGTTGCCATTATAAAGATACAAGGTTTACAACTCACACGGAAGAGTGTGCAAAATCATATTGAAAGCTGTTTGTTTGCACTTTTTTTGCAACTGCAAATCTTTTTGAAAACATTTTGTTCGTTTTTACAGCTAGCCATTTGCATTTATTCTCAGCAATATCAAAACTACGCTTACGGCATTTATCAGACACTTTTATCCAAAGCGACTTCCATTCTCTACCTACAGGGGGCAGTCTCTCCCTAGAGCAACTTGGGGTTAAGGGTCTTGCTCAGGAACCCAGTGGTGGTGTGCTGAAGGTAGGATTCGAACCCATGATCTCTTGGTCCAGAGACAAGTATCCTACCACTGAGCTACCTCCACCTACCAGCAGAGTTACATCAAAAGACTGTTCATTAGCAGCGTGGGTTAAACTGAATTTACCAGGATGTCCAGGCAGGCAGATTTGAGGAGGGTGATCTGGTCTGCGATGGTGAGGGTTGTGAAGCCGGGGAGGCGTTTTGCAAACTCCACTATCTTGATGATGCACTTGGTGGAGAGCTCACTGAACTTATCCCACAAGCCCAGATCCAGCTGCACACGGTGATCTGAGCTGGAATTCTGATGAGAGAGAGAGATGGAGGGAGGGTAAGTCAGGCATGTTTATAAGCCTAAGAGAAGCATCTGTATGCACGTCACACAAGCTACAATACGGCTTAATTTAGGAGCAAGATAAGGATGGCTAAATTTGGGCCTGAGTAATGCTGCTATTATTGGATGCACAGAGCAGCAGTATTTCAGCTTTACTGCACTAATGACAGAACGTTATGGTTAGAGAAGGCACAAGACCCCTTTTTCTTTACCAATACTCATGCAATGCTGATACAGAAAGTGTGACACCAGTCCATAGCATTATTATTATTATTATTATTGTTTTTTTATTAGCAGCTCTAAATTCTAAGCTTTAATTGAAACAGTTCATTTCAGATAAAAATATCATGCTAACATAATTCTCTCACACACACACACACACACACACAGCTCCAGAAAAAAATTAAGAGATGACTGCAATTCATTTTTTAATCAGAATCTTCATGCATCTGACAACCATTCAAATCCAGTGTCTGTTTAACTCCTACACATTCTGCTTTATGAGGTACTGACTAGTGATCACCCAAATCACATCTTATTTACTGAGGAAAAAACACTGCTGTAATCGATTCTCTCCTCTCACACTGACAACAGTTGGATGGCAAAACACTACTAGAAGTTCCTCAAAGCTCATTATTGCCATTTTGTTTAAGAGAGAACGAGAGATTTGTTTTATTATTCAATAGTAATAAAGCATTGAGGTATTCAAGTTCTGTAAAATCTGCACAATTTCTCTTATTTTGATGGTTTTGTCATTTCCTTGACAATTATGCTTTAATGAACAATATTAGTATTTGGAAATTAGGAGAATATTGTCAGAAGTTCTTAAAAACTGGCAAAGCTGTTCAGTTCAATACTTCACCAATAAAAAATAAAACCTGAGAAACTGAACATTTTTGCAGTGATCATTTTTTCAGGAGCTGTATATGTTAACAGCGTGTGTATATACAAACATACATTAATGTGTGTGTGTGTGTGTGTGTGTGTGTGTGTGTGTGTGTGTGTGTGTGTGTGTGTGTGTGTGTGTGTGTG
>JBBPDE010000134.1:3419396-3436994 GCA_037974605.1 Nannopetersius ansorgii
GAGAGAGAGAGAGAGAGAGACAGACAGAGAGAGAGAGAGAGAGAGAGAGAGAGAGAGAGAGAGAGAGAGAGAGAGAGCATTTTAAGAACAATTTATCTTTTCTATCCCTTTATGAATAGAAGAACAAATGTCCTCTTGACGCTGAACCAAAACGTTCTCAAACTGTTCCAGGCCTCTAGATACTCTCAGGAGTTGGTGAAATGGCATTTGTTATCATGATGAATTGCATCATCATACGCTTTTCTGATTAGGGGCATTGTCAGAACAGAGCCTTTAAGCAACAACCAGCTCTTAGTAACTCTACAAACTACACAGTAACTGCTCGAGCTAGTTCAGAAACCTCAGAAAAAATGACGTAAGGAACCAAAAACGTGTAGTGATGTTCGATCTTTACCATATCACACGTCCATAGCTATCTCAGGTCCATGGGACCAATGGTGTCCAGGATCGGTCAGTTTTCAGCAAAGTATGGTGTTTTCCTTGCTGAAACACCTCTGACTCAAAACAGCAGCTAATTACCAAGTTTATTAGGTCTGTCTAAGCAGGAAAAGCGCAAAACTGTTTTTGACTAAAATCCTCTGGGGCCGGAACTGGACACCCCATTACTCACGGTTTTCATGTTTCTGATACTTTATATTGGACGGTGTTTTTGAACTGTGGATTTGTAGCTGGAAGCTTCACATTGTAACTGTATTCTGGCCTTTGATATCCAGGAAATCAGTATTTGGACTGGTAACACTCCAGAGGAATGTGCACATAAGTACTTATATTGGGTCAGGCTGTTCTCTCTCACTTGTTCCAGACCAACTCAGAATGAGTGGCTGCATTTACCTCACAAGATTGAAGCATAAATCATAAAGTATAAACTTTGTTTTACCTAAATAATATATATAGATATGATATTTTATAGCATGATCTTTTCAAAATAGATGTGAGCCATGTTTGTATTTGTATGGTAACTTTTTCTTTACACTACTAAATAATGAATGGACCATTAAGTGAAGTTACCATTTCAAAGATACAAAGTTTTGTTGCCATAGCAACTAAAATGAAGTACATGTGGTCATGGAATCGAAATGTTAATGGTCAGATGGGAATAAAAAAAGATATGATAATGTAATGCACATGTAGTTGGTGTTAAGTAAACAGGAATCCTCCCTAGATGGTGCTAGTGGCAGTCAGGGTCTTTACCTTGCAGCCCTCACAGGAGCTGACTCCATAGTGGTAGCCTGAGGACTTGTCCTGGCACACGAAGCAGGGTTTGTAGACACGGGGCGGCGGTGGTGGTGAAGGGGAGCTGGCAACCATCTCCTCGGAGCTGGTGCTCTGGGTCTCCACCGCTAGAAAAAGAGAGATGTACGTAAGGCCATACTGTCAAATATCGAGAAAATGAATGAAGTTCCCTTTTGCTTCTTTACTGGTCTGCTTGAGCTCTGAACAAGTAAAGAAGGATGAAGCACTACACGCCTAAATCATCACATATATTTGCCTTAAATTAAGTTACTGCAAATAGACTTACTTATATGGTTTCTTAAACTGATGTACTGTAAAAAAATTGTTTTAATTATCTATAAAAGTAAACAAAACCACAGATAACTTACAGGTTTCAGCTACTACTGCTTTTTGCGATGCATCATACTTGTCATGAGTAACAGTACAACATGCCACATCAGAAACCGCACAAGGAAGTCTTATTTAAGATTGCTTAACAACTCAGTGTGGTGTGAGGCAAACGTGTGATCCTCTAGCAGTTTGCACAATGATGACTGATGCCATTTAAACTTCCATTAGTTTAAGCTGTCAGTTACAAACTAATGCAAACTTCAGACACCAACATGTCTTGGCTCATCTTCTACAGGTGGGGATGGAGGGGGTCGGGGTTATGTTAATTTTTCTCCAAACTATAACTTCAAACAGTAGATGCAAAGCTGGATAGGTGTTGGTTCATTTACATCTCTATTTCGTGTAAAAGGTGACAGATTGGTGGGGGTTAAGTGGGGGTGACATGTCTGTAGAATTCATTTCCCCCACAACACCTCCCCTTGGCCAGCCCTCTCCTCAGGGGGTGGGATTGCAGGAGGATTAGTCTGGCTTGATTGACAGAAAAAGAAAAAAAAACAAACAGTTTAACACTGAGACAGATAAGCAGTAGCCCTGACAGATGTTCTGATAAGACATGTAGCTCTGCTCTGCCGTGCAGCCGGCCCGGGGCTTCCACGCTTTCACCCAGTCGGCTGCCTGTCTCCTGAGTTACTCAGCTTTATAGGGGTGGAATACCTCTCCCTCCTTTGAGACATACTCGGAATTACACACTCACTCCCTACCAGTGACATCTGTCTTTCAGACAACAGCAAGACAAATGACTAAGGCCTTGAACACACTGGACCCTAAACTTATTCTTTGGTTATTGATGTGTAGATGTATTGTTGAGCAACTGCTATGCATTTTTCAGTAGCTCTTATGAAACTGATATACAAGTTACATAATTAGGAGAACGGGGAACAGAACAGTAGGCTTTTCATAAAAAAAAAAGGTGCCAAAGGATTTTTTGGAGCAAACCATTTTTAGTTCCCTTAAATGGATGGTTCTCTAAAGAAACATTTAAACGAAGTTTAAACTACCTCCAAATAATGTGAAAGTCCCATTAAATTACTTATTAGTCCCATAAAAACATTAATGTAAGCCAAGAACCATTTAAATAATCTTTCTTTAAGACCCTATAGTTTTTTAAAGAACCCCTCTGACACCATTATTTTTTTTTGAGAGTGCAGGTCCCATTTTGAAGAGATACATGTCCATCCTTTTGTCCTTAGAAGTTCAAGTATGTTCCTTCATGTAGCCTTAAACAGGTACTAGTGCACAAGGACCCTCAGACTAACACTTCTTTCAACTTTCACCCTGCAGTCACCCTCAAACTTAACCCCCTCCACCCTCCCGCCACCCCCTGACACACAAACCCTATTTTTCTCTTGTTTCCTGGCCCTAAATTCCTGTGTATGGCCCTGGTGGTTTTTACTAGAGGCCCAGGCTCGTAAGCTTGGCCTATAAAGGTGCTCTCAGGGCTGGGGCGGAGGCCACAGTCCGGCTGCCGGGGGCTTTACAGGGGCTCAGTCACCTCGGGCAGCCATTCACACCACCAGCTGTAGCCCTTGCCAGTAAAAAAAAAAAAGAAGAAGAAGAAAAAAAGCCCCAATCATAAAACGAGAAACAGGGAGGCTCTAAAATTCAAACTTTTTTAACTGCATTCCCATCCCCCCAGCCATGGTCAATGGAAAGCACAGAGGCTAGCCTAAACTTAACCTACAAACCCCCTCTCTCACACACCACAGGGTTCAGCCAAAGCACCAGCTTGGCTTTTTACAAGAGTTAGGAGACTTCAAAAAGAAGAAAAGGGGGTATAAAACGAGGAATTCGATAGAAAACAGAAAAAGGGACAGATGCGGGTAGGGGGCAGGGAGAGGCAAATGCTCTGAGCTTACGTACAGCATCTCCGTTCATGGTCATGGTTACCCAAGGCTTATACAGTCAGTCTATGAAAGAAATGTCTGGTCGTAAAAACACACTGGATTCTTCAGAAGGCAATTATCCCCAAATAACAATCTAAAATGTTTAAAGCAGATTTAACAAACTAAATGTTTAAAGCAGCCCAGTTGCTAAGAACCAAAGACCTCTTTATAGCACCAATTCCACTGAAATCTATGCAGTAATTCCGAACCAATACCAAAACAAAATGAGGAACAGTCCCATTAGTCTTCTTACAGCCCGAGAATATTGCATAATATTGTCTCATTGTGTTTGTTTGTTTCTTTTAAACTCATGTTTTTCTTAGGACAATAACCCCATGCTTTTCTCAGGTCAAATGGGATGTTATGGTACAAACACAACTGGTAACATCCCACTCAAATCAGAAAACATGCATGTTATCAAAACAAAACCATGTTTTAAACGCTCGCCACAGAAAGATTGTGGCCATGGGCTGAACCGCACATGAACCCATTTGTCTATGCAGTAATGCCAGTAATATGGTGGCTGCAGGACAGGTACTGACAACTGGTTTTGAAAAGGCCAAATTGTGGGTGGTGTCAAGAAATGACTGCTGTCTGGCCCCATCTGACGGCCCAGAGAGAGAGAGAAAGAGAGAGAGAGAGAAAGAGAGAGAGAGAGCGACAGAGAGAGAGAGCAACAGAGAGAGAGAGAGACAGAGAGAGAGAGAGAGAGAGAAATGAGCGAGTGAAGGGAAAACAGTACGGGAGGGGCAGCGGGCTGAAAATCCATCAGTGTCCGTCAACAGCCCAAACTGGTTCCTGCCGTAAAACGGAAAAAAGAAAGGGCTTCTCTTACACCTCATTCATACACCCTACCCAAACCTCACTCAACACTTCTCCCAAGACACACAATGGGATGGGCCGTTTTGACTGGACACCCCTCTGGCACACACACTCACATACACACATCGCTTTCCCCCGACACATTAGCGAAAACACCAGGCACCTCCTTATCAAGGCCTGAGGCTGGGACTCCATTTGCATGACAATCTGCAGGCCGAGCAATGCTAGCCGCTAGTTGATGGAGGGACAGGTTGGGGGTGGGAGAGAGGAGTGGGGGGCAGTTATCAGTAGCCACTGCTCATTTCCTGTAAAGTATCATTTTACTCCTAATCCCCTCTCTCAAAGGCCTTCGTACACAGCTGAACGGGCCTGCGCTGATGCCTCTGTCAGCCGCATTTGGCTCTCTTCCCACCCCCTGACACACAGAATGCAGGCCAAGACAGGGTAAAATAATGCACACAAATGCACATGCTGGCAACCTTTATACTTTCCCCACACTGTGTTGCAGTTCAAATGCACAGTAAACAAGAGTGGCAAAACGCAGGACCAACAGCTTGGGCTAAATACATTGAGGCACATGACCAACAGGATGTGGACTGCAGCTAATGGTGCCACCCTTATTTTGGTTAAAAAGAGCATAGGCCTGCTGCATGTGAGAAAGCAAAGCTTGCTGCGCTTCATATTGCAGCATTACTTTTAGCTGAACAGCATATGACACATTGGCTGAGGAACAAATATTCTTTCACAATAGAACAGCAGATTTTGTGTACGTGACTGTGGGTGTGATTGAATCTTCAGTGGAACACTGTTCCCAGATCCAGTCTTGGCATGCGTGTGAGCGCGTGCATGTGTGTGTGTGTATGCGTGTGTCTGTGTGTATGCAGTTGTTTGTGTGGGCACTCACACAGCTAGAGCCTCTACCCGGTCTCCAGAGCGCCCAATTTGATTTGCAAATATAGTTCTGTACTCGTCTCAATTCCTTTTTAAGTGTTTCAGTGTGCTCAGCATGTGCTTACGACCTCGCTGGCTTTGGAGTTCTCTGCCCAAATTCTCCAGTCCCTGCTCTAAAGATCTGCGGGCTTTGTTTTTAAAAGGGGAAGCACTCATGCACTTGGCTTGCAACTCAGATTCATACTCGCACTCACTGGTGTGTCAAAGCCTATAGAGTATTTAAAAGGGGGTGCTATTAGCAGTCAAGTTGCTTTTGGGTTTTTCATTGAAAGGGAGGAAACCATACCAATAGGATCAAATGAATGTGCCAAATTGGAGTGAATGCAGTAAAAGGTGGGAAACCTGCACTGCATGAGTACGCAAGGTCATGGTACATTCGATCATTTTACTGTTATAATGAATTAACTGTTCTAATACTGTAAACATTCACTGGACCTCTATAATACGTGCTTGTTAAAAAGATAGCATTGGTTCAATTCCTCAGGTCATTAGAATAATGGCTGATAAATTAATTGATAAAAAACGTAATTGTTATTTGGCGTCCTAATGAGCGATTCTTTGCATCTATGGCACTATGCGTCCAGGCTTGGGGCACAGGCTGCTTTGCGGCGGCAACAGCCAGCGCGGCAGACGGCGCGCAGATTGGGCAGGTCGTCTGGAACAGCGTGATTGATGAGCTGGCTGGCACAGATCGCATGAGCAGGAGGCCCCTCTCGGAGCCGTGCCCGATGGGCAAGGACACGCAGTTTCCTGACGGTGGGGGACCAGGTGGGGCTCTTTCTCCCTCACTTACTCTCTCTCTCTCTGTCTCTGCCCACAGCTTCCTGCCATCTTCAGCACATGGCTGTCATCACCACACTTCACTACAGCACAACCACGCTTCCTTCCTCCTTTCTGCTTCACCCTTTTCTTTTTCCGCTGGATGTGTTTTCTAATCGCAGGCTATCTAAAGAAGTGGCTTTTCCACTATTAGTCAACTTAGCGCGGTGTGTTGCATTGCAACATGACATTAAACCAGATAAGGTGACTTAAATGTACTTAATTCTTGAATATTAATAATTATTCATAAGCAGTGACTGATTTCTGACCATGACTGTAAACTAACCACATTTGTATGGTCAAATTACTCTCTGTCGGTTTAAGCAGTCTCTTTGGGCCATAGTGGTTTCATAATAATAGAGTGATGGCAGTTTCTATCAACAGCTATCTGCGAGTTCATTACCTGAAACCCCGCTGTTTCTGTCTCCCTTCCATTCCTCCTCCTCCTCCTCTCCCCTGCCTCAGTCTGTTAAGAGGAGGAGCTCTTCCTGTCCCAGTGAAGCCCTCTCTGAAAGGAAGCCCTGTGATAAAACTGGGCCTCCAGCCAGGAGATGGCTCAGGCCGAGGGAGAGCAAGAGAGAGGAAGAAAGGAAGGAATAGGGAAAGCACCCTTACATACACCCTAAACTGGTCAAGACCAGAGAAACAGCCTCTGGGAATTTGCACCCTCACGATGTAACCAGAGCACAAGTATGAATACACACATGCAAAAAGCCAAGAGAGTCGAGCTGGTCTACACACAGACCCTCAGAGTTTTCTAGTGTTTGTAGATGATGGAAGAGAACTAAGTCTTAGCTGCCAAAACTTTCCACAGAAGGTGGTCAGCAGGTGACACAGATCTATGTCATGTCCTCAGGGTTTGGGTTTCTACCCTTGGAGACAACAGGAATTAGCCTTAATGGCACTAGGGCACATTCAATGCTGTCTTTCGTCTTTACAGCACCTCATAAACACCCTTTGGACCTCCTTTTTGATGTGACATTTGTCCATGAGAGTTGCTTTTAACTGAACAACACGCATCCTTGAAAGAAATGTGAAGACACCAATCCCTCATAAGCAAGAAAAAAAATGTTCCATTAGGATCCCAGACAGCAGGGCTCCCCTTCACCCATGACCTAAGGTTCACATGAGCACTGCCATGGCCACTGGTCAAAGCGACCTTGAACGAGAGGCACTGGGACCTATCCTGGCGATCCAACTGAAGCAAATTATTGCAACACTGTGACTGGAGATCTGTTCCAAAAGCGACAGATCTCTGGCATTACAATCCACGCCATCCGCCAGGCCTCATATGTGCAGTCAGAGTCTAGGGGAGACTGTCTCTTCCGATTCTTCTCCACTCCAGTGGCTGCTTCACTCTTACATGACCACAGACACTTGCTGCGGATCCGTCTGCAAGCACTCGAGCCAGTTGGTCAAGGCTCAGCCTAGCATTCAAGCTTTGATTCCCAGGCTGCTGCTCATCCTAATGCACTTCCTTCCTCCATCTGTCTAGCTGCTCGGGCTCACCTGCCATGAAAGGGTTACCCCCTTTTACGTGTGCCCCAGTGTCTCACGTGGCCCTGCACAACAGATTTGAGGCCAAAGAACTCTTTGTTTGGCCCCTATTGCTTCCTTCCCCAAACAATAGAAACCACAAAAGTAGAAGTAGCAGGTTGGTTGACGCCTGGGTGGTAAAAACGAATAGCGTAAACAACACAAGAGTTTATTCTTATGTTATAATGAAGAAACATCACCAACTGGAGAAGTAATGAGAAGTAATGATGGTTTTGTTTACCCTCTGAAACCAAGATGGTTCATTGGCATTCTATGTATTGTGCTATAATACAAAGTGTAATAGAGCTGTTAAAACCAATGGCTTCCAATTCTGGTCCTGGAGAACTGCTTTCCAGTATTATTAATGTTCCCTGCACACACGTAGGAACGGCTTGCTAATTAGCAAGTGAGCAAGAGAGGAGAAAATTTTCCAGGATTGGGAACATACTTGGAATATTTGGAATTTTACCAATAAATCCTGGCAGGGGGACGCACAGTGTGTGTGCAGAATCCTCAATCAGGCTCAAGTGTGCTGCAATACACACTCTCCGTCCCATTTCTGTCTCACTTGCTAATTTGGTTGGTCGAGGTTCTGACTATTACTGAACCTTTGTTCAGAAATGCTGAAATGCCCCCTTTGTTTGGGCCCAGTTTCCTGCAGCACTTACAAGTTCCCAGATTAAGCCTCCACCACTCGACAGAGCATGAGGAGCCAGTGAGACTGTGGCTTCCTGTTGTCTGTGTGATTTGTGGTTGAGGAGAGCTGCATCTGGGTACAAAAATGCGATGCACAGAAATATTGAACTTTTCAGTATCGCAATGTGCCCTGGCATACACACTCCAGGGGGAAGTGTGAGAAACTTCTGCTTTGAGTAGAAGAAATCAAGAAATGATGCATGGTTACGCGGGTGGAATTTTTTTTCCACTTCTGTAGGGCAGCAAGCTCTGAGAAGAGATTGCCCAACAGTGAAGGGTGTGGACTGGCAGCCTTCAAAGTACCACGTGTCAAATGATATCCTGTTGATGAATTTCACAGAAAAGAAAAGGCCCTTCATTTGAAACATACACGCACATCCCTGTAAGGGGGAAAAACCACCCCATGGTTGAGTTACCAGTTACCACAATACTAATTTATTCATAGCTCCTCAAACAGGGCATAGGTCATGAGAGTCTCATGCACCTTATACTGACTGCCATGGTTGACTCACTGCTGCTCATCATACAAATCTCATTTTGTGCACAAGAATGGCGAATATCATTTGAGTAAAATGTTTTAAACGTTTAAAAAGTTTTAAAGGTTATGTAAAGATGTTCTTTCCCCATCTTGTAAGGGAATGCATGTGGGAACAGTTTGACAAGTCTCTTCATTTGCTCAAGTCAAGCTTTAAGAAAGGATAGACAGCAAGATTACACAAATCTACAAGTTCAAAAAACTGACAGAGGCAGAAACAGGCGTTCAGGAGGTCATTCAAAAATGAATTTGCATTCTCAGACATGGCCCAACTGTAATATTTCACCATGCCAGACCAGCAGAGGTGATGTTTGCATGGCAAAATGTGTCTTAGCTTTGCTGGCTGGGAGTTTGAATGTACTGCAGTTCTCTAGTTGACTTGAGGTTTGATTTAACATTAAACATCGAAAACTGCATCGGCCGGCACGGGCTTTCACTCTGCCCTGGCTGTAGACAACTTCGCTCTAGGCCACGAACTTTCTGTACATGTTCACCTCCTGTGATAAAACATGTCTGTCTTCATCCTAGGATGCCAGTTAGGAGTTTGACGTCTGTTCGGCTGACGGACAGACCCATCTTTTCTGGTGCTCGCAGTGTGCATGTGTTCCCTTTCACACCACAGCGAGTCCTAGCAACACTGGAGCCAAGCCGTCAGTCAACAACACGATGGTAACAGAACCTCTCCCCTCACACCAAGCTCACACATGGTTTGGGACTGACACAGATACTGCCAATGCGTTGCCTCAAGAGGGAAACTAGCAGGCACTGAGCCTCTCAGTAAACAGCCACTGAAGCCAGGGACAGGACGAACATGCTGGCCAAGCTGGGAGAGCCGAGGAGCCTCGCCCAGAGATCCCTAGAGCGTGATGTGAGATGCGGCCCAGTTTGCATCTCGCAGAGACGCGAAACACGGAAGAAGTGAGACAGACGGCTAATTAGAGCACACTCCGGGGTGGAGCATGCTCTAATTAGCTGTCCGTCTTGCTTCTTCCATGTCTCATAGAAGGAAAAGCGGTAGACGGTAGAAGACAGGCAGGCGGAAAGACAGTGATACAGCAGGAAGAACAGAGACATTTTATCCCTGAAATATAGGAGAAGTGAGACAGACAGCTATTATTACACACTTTAGGGTGGAGCACACATAAGGCCAAGGACTGACTGTGCCTGTTTGCATCCAGTACAGCGCTCTGCAACAGCTAGGCTTAAAGCCAGAGGCTGATGTAGCCAGAAGCTAATCATATACACACTAGAGTTGGAAGAAAAATATCAATCTCAGCCTGATATAGTATCAATACAGCAATCGATATCCATTTAATTCACATTATTTGATCTTTTAAAAACTTAATATACTTTTATGTTGGTATTTAAGAACAATGAGTAGAAGCTATGTTTTGTTTTCCTTACGACTTTTAATGGACTTTAATAATCTATGAAGGAATAGTGTACTGCAGCATCAAATGGCAAACCTGGTGTATCATGAAATGGCAAAAATATTGTATCGAGTCCAAATATAGTGAGAGGACTGTATCACTGCTTCTGTGGCAACTGCCACCCCGAATACAGAAAGCCATGAATTTGAAGCCTGGATTGCGTCTTTATAACAAAGACATCAATCTTTACTGAGTGACTGCATTTCAGATAAGAAGAACTGTGTACATTTGCCAAACTGTTACTTCCATAGCAAAGTTAATACTCAGCAAATATGATCTCATGTTTTATGTATATAAGGTTTGGCTTCTACTCAGGGGCTTCTGCTCAGTGTTCTGCACACGGCAGCTTTTCTTTCATGCAGCATTGGATCAGAGTCTTAGAATAATCTTGTCGTATCAGACTGTAGAGTCGAGATCATGGGGTCATCCAGAATAGCACTGGTTTTTCGACGGGGCGGATCTCTTTTATTTACAGTTCCCCGACCCCGGCGAGAGTCTCCAAACTGCCATTACTGCAGTGAGCCAGATTCCGGCGGCCCACTGTGGAATCTCAGCGGCCACATCGGGCCTCTTTTCCTGAGACAGACAGCGGAGTCAACTCCCTCTCCAACAGGGATCAGCAGCCATTTACACACAGGTACACCATGTACCTACTACACCATTTTCCACTCACATGCTGCTCTTATATAATGATTCATATTCAGGACATAAAGTGACATAAAGTGCAAAGGCTGAGTCAATGATAAAAGCTGATAAAGACGCCCGTTCTGAGTCGACTGCTGATGGGAACAGTTCTAAGAGGAGGCTTAAAGGTCACTTAAAAACCTTACTTTGGAAAACCCTAAAATAATAATTTCCATGCTTAGCCAAGATTAATTTTACAATATAATCCAAATCAAGTGTAAAAATCACTCTGAACTCTTATAAACTCACAGATACTGAGAGACAAGTTCCAGTTAATCAAACCAGATAGATGACCAAAGCTGACCTAGACCCCTATGAACAACACAGTTAAAATATGTCTTCTGACAAAGTTAGGGTTCCCTTGGTTAAATTCGAACAGGTTTGTTGAATAATACTTCTTTCGGGGGAACAATAAGGCCTGTGTAAAAGTTATGGCACATTTCATATTTATGATTATGTCCTCCTTAAACTTTTCCAAATGTGTGTTCAGCAAACAAATGGAATAAATGGAAATGTTGCATATGACTGTAAATAGGATGAGTGTAAACTTTAAATAGGATAGAGCATAGGATGGTCCTGGCAAAGAAGGACTCTCTACTGTGGTCCAGATGCATTACTTTGAAACAAGTAAGAATAGCCGCCCCATACCTTCTCTATGGCCAACCACTTTTTCTCATCCCTGGCACTATCCAACCCCACCATGCGCCCCCCCCCAACACACACACACACACTTTCGTCCTATCGCCAACCCCCCCAACACACACATCTCCTTCAAATTAGCCTTCTATCTAATTTGTATGCCAGTCCCCTCAGGCCTTGTAATCATTTAATTGAATCTTTTGTAATTATAATGAAATAATTGAAGACTTCCATTAAAACAAAAAAAAATGAGAGAGAGAGAGTGTGTGTGTGTGTGTGTGTGTGTGTGTGTGTGTGTAGGAGGGTAAATATGACAACGGGCACAGGAAGCTCTCATTTCCCTGTCCGTCACACACGTCCCTGTTCCATGCAGCTTATCAAACTCGGATGCGGACAGCACATTTAGGCCGAGACAATGGCGCGTGTGTGTGTGTGAGAGAGAGAGAGAGAGAGTGAGTGAGTGAGAGAGTAGGAAGGCGGCAAGACAATCAGGAATTCCAAAAAAAGGAAAAAAGGCTGCCTTGAGAAAAATAGGGGAAATAAACAATGACAAACAAACAAAAAGTGAAAAGGCCAATGAGTCCAATAAGTGCCAAAAATAGAGATCTAACTGATTACAGAGGGGGGGGGGGCGGCTGGGGGGGCTTTAGATGTACTCTGATTGACTGCACTTCATCAAGCTAATTTTAAAGCTTTTGACTAAACACACTGGGACGTCCTATACTGTCAGCTGTCCATTCTTAATCTGGGGCTAGAAGAATTCACATTAATACCCATTACCAGGATAAAAAAACCTTGAAATACTGTCCTTGGTCTTGACAGAGAGGAAATGTGATGTCTTGTTGCGACGCGATATGTTACTAAATCACTGGCGCATTTCCTTTGCGCTGGTGGCCCAAGTGCCCTCCCAAAAGCCTTTGCCACTGTGCAGAGTATTACACAATTAAGAAAAAAAGGGCCTTTGACTTCTCTTCCTTCGTAAAGCCTTAATAAGAGCAGCACACACGGTACAGGAGCCCTGACTTCCCGTGTAACCTTTCTCTCAACTCTGACAGGGGAAAAAGATGCGCGAAAAAACAGGAAAGCCAAGAACACGTCTGAAAGTGCGAAAGTGCCCAGTAATGTTTTTGGCTGTCCACATATGATGGACAGCTATGGCACCAAGACAATGGCTCCTCATTGTCGAGCAGCTTGTAGTTCAAGTTTCCCTGCATGCCATTATGGACCAAAAACTGTGACAAACTGTGCAAACAATTAAAAAAAGCCTGGTGTGTATAAGAATAAACCTGAAAGGCACCTTGTAAGACGGAATGTCTGAGTCTCACTGGTAAACCAGCCTGAGACGTCTTTTCTGTTTTTTTTCTTTGTTTTTTTTTTTTTTTTTACGAGGCAAACTTCCTTCCTGTAGATTACAAAGACAACATTTGAGAACGTAAAGCGCTGAGACGGAGCAGCCAGCCAGCCAGCAGCAGTCAGTCGGCTGAAGCCCCCTGAAAGGGCCGTGAGCTCAGCAGCTGGTTTGGCCCTAATGAGATATCAGTCCTGAACGTCAATTCATCTGCCTTATTGAGGGGGACAATGAGGCAAAGGGGGCAAGGCGGCTGTTGAAGAAGGGACAGGCTGGCCTTGTTTACAGAAGCCTGAGTAGGCACGGAGGGCTGAAACAAGACACCGCTCCGGTTCTTCCCTCGGGCCGTCCTGTGCTTTTCCCACCGCATTTGCGCACCCCCCCCCCTTGTTTCCTGGAACCATGGAGGGGGAAAAAGAACGCGTACGCCAGTGAGAGGACGGATATTTTTTCCTATGCACGTGTGTGTGTTTGTTTTTGTATCTTTTCAGGACAAAAATGGCAAAACTTTGCAGGAAACCCCAAGAAATGCATGAGTTATGTACAAAAATGACTGTGCATTTCCAGTTATGGTACGCTTAGGTATAGGCCTCCAGGGATAGAAACGCTTTGTTACAAATAGGTGGCCACTGTCTATATGTCTTTAAACAATATATATGTATATATGATGCATATTAACTGAACATCATATATATATATATATATAAACTGAATGTATATGTATGCATATACATATCTACGGCACATGTGTATGACCCTATGTCCCAAATAGGTATTAAAAAAATATATATATATATGTCTGTCTTTGGAAGTGTAGGCTTGCTTAGGGGCTCAAATCTGATTGATTAAATAAACAGATCTCGTCGTGATGCCGGTTGCGGCTGTGCAGGGGGAGGGCCTCACTCGGCCAGGTCCTGACAGGGCATCTGTCTTCATTAAAAGCGGCCCAGTGTGGCTGACAGCCACTGAAACGTTGATGTCTTCAGGATTAATGAAGACAGATGACTCTCCCCAGAGAGAGGCCAGCACCAAGGAACAAAAAAGCAGAAGGTTGAACAAATACAAAAACCTAAAAAGTGCAGCAACCGGCCTCCATCTGAAAGGCCAGACGATGAGAGACGTATTTTGTTTTTCACCGTTTTTAGATTTGTTGGTGTGTTTCGGCATACGTGGAACTGTTTCCTCAAAAGAAAAGACAAGGCATTCCTTCTTTCCCCTCACACACCAAACCCCCCTGCTAGTCTATGGAAATAGACCCCAGTTTTATCTGTTCTGAAACAGGGCCATCAGAGGGGCCAAAAGACTGCCAGGAGTCTGGAATAGAGGGTGAAAAGAAAGAAAGAAAGAAAGAAAGAAAGCAAGAAAGCGAGAGAAAGACAGAGGGAGAAAGGCAGCGAGAGACAGAGAGAAAAGAAAATAAGCAAGAAAAAGAGAAGGCCCGGCCAGGCCCTTTGGCATTCACACACAGTTCTGCTGCTTTTTGACTTTGACCCCAGCCTGGATGTTCTTCTTAAGTCACTTATCCCATTTCCTTGCTCTTGATTTCATTTAATTTCTTAATGTATTTATTTACTAAAACTCAAGCCAGACTGCTCACGCTTTCCCAGGACAAATATGTTTCATCTAAAGGATGTGGGCCGCTCTTTTCGACAGGATCTTTCTAAACACCTCGTTTCTTCTTGTCGTTATGACTTCCTGGGATGACAAACCAGGGTCATGGGCAGGCATACCAGAGCTGTCCACTGCAATTGTGAGGTGAAGAACACAAATGCAGTCTGCATGACTGGAATTATAGCAAAGTGTCAGATTCCCTTTCTCCCCCCTCCCTCCCTCTCTCACTCCCTCCCTCTCTCACACTCTCTCTCTCTCTCTCTCTCTCTCTCTCTCTCTCACACACACACAACCACATGCTCACTTTCCCTCTTTCAGATTTTTCACCCCTGTTTAACTTCTCAATAGCTGATGAGGTCAAAAACCATGTTGCTGAAACCAGACACTCTGTAGGGCCTCCATGTACAAATTATGGAATGAAGCAGAAACACATCAGATTGATCACAAATACCCACATACACAGATGCAGAAGGTTCCCACGTACACACGAATACATGCACTGATTACAAATACAAACAATACTTAGACATTCTTAAACAGTTTAGGTATGGGACGCTTTTTTGATGTGGTCGGTAGAGAAGTTGTGAAAGCTGTAAACAAGCCACTGCCAGAGTGAGTTGCAGCACAGCATGAGAGAGTGAGAGAGAGAGAGACAGGGGGAGAGAGAGAGAGAGAGAGAGAGAGGGAGGGAGAGAGAGAGAGAGAGAGAGAGAGGGAGAGAGAGAGATAGAAAGAGAGAGAGGGAGAGAGAGAGATAGACAGTGAGAGAGGGAATGAGAGAGAGAGAGAGACAGAGAGAGAGACAGAGAGAGAGACAGAGAGAGAGACACAGAGAGAAAGAAAGAAAGAAAAAGAGAGATGGAGAGCGCGAGAGCGTGAGAGAGAGAGCAACACAGTGAGAGAGAGAGAGCGAGAGAGAAAGAAAGAGAAAGACAGAGACAGAGAGCGAGAGCGTGAGAGAGAGAGAGAGCGAGAAAGAGACAGAGAGCGAGAGCGTGAGAGAGACAGAGAGCGAGAGAGAGCGTGAGAGAGACAGAGAGAGAGCGAGAGAGAAAGAAAGAGAGAGAGCGAGAGAGAGACAGAGTCAGAGAGCGAGAGAGAGAGAGAGCGAGAGAGAGAGAGAGCGAGAGAGAGACAGAGAGCGTGAGAGAGAGAAAGAAAGAGAAAGAGAGAGACAGAGAGCAAGAGAGAGAGAGAGAGCGTGAGCATGTAAATGAAGCAGAGAACTGGAGGAAGAGTGACGTAATGTTGGTAATTTCGATGTGGTGTTAGTCACCGCTCTCGCGCCTTATGAATGACCCGTATTGTGTCAGGGCAGCCGTGGGAGGCCACTATTGCTCCTCTTCTCTCTTCTCTTCCTCCTCCTCATCTACGGCACAGCTCTGCTCCAGCAGGCCATATTCTGGAGCCTATTCAGGGCAGAGTTCTATGCCATCAAAGCCTGCAGTGGTTGTGCAATGGATGGAGTGGAGAACTAAGGCCCTGTCCACACGTACACGGGTATTTCTGAAAACGGAGGTTTTTCTCTGCGTTTTGGCCTTTCGTTCACACGTAAATGGCGTTTTGGGTCGGAGTGAAAACTTAGGTTTTTAAAAACTCCGGCCAAAGTGGCGATTTTTGAAAACTCCGTTTCCTCGTTTGCATGTGGACAAGAAAAACGAAGATTTTGAAAAACAGACCATGCGCCGCTCATATAACGTCATCGTATGCGCCTTGGTTGTCATCTAAAATGCCTGACGTGTACAAAATACTGCGGCTCTCAAGTGTTTATACTCATGCGCAGAGTTACTGTCCATCCAGTATGAAGGGCGAGAGACTTTAGAAGAGAGTAGAGAGAGAAGGATATCCAAAGAAAGATATACTATGCACTACATCTCAGTGCACTGACCGTAGTGCGCTGTTTCGGACACACTCACTGTCTCTGCACTGCGCCCACCGCCAACGTCGGCGCCGGTTTTGGATGAGAACTGGGCGGTATTCCATAAACCAGGATTAAGGGAAAGTCTGGCTTATTTCAAGGGAAAGTAGGGAAGAGTAAGTCAGACTTTACCATAATCCTGTTCCATGGAATATCCCCCGGTCAGAACAGCGGCTGGTGGTTTATTGTTGTTTGTCTACCAGAAACAGGTAATGATGCTCCCCCTCCAAGGCTTCTGATTGGTCACCAATGCTGTACGGTTAAGGTTATATCGCCACCTGCTGCCTTGGCATGCTCTTAACAGCGTTTTTTGCGGTTGCGTGTGGATGGAGATATTTTTTGAAAACGTGCTCGTGTGGACGCGGTTTTTTTTAAAAAACGAAAAATCTCCGTTTTCAGAAATACCCGTGTACATGTGGACATGGCCTAAATTGTTCAGGCTGCTGCTTTTGAACTCGCACATAGACAGGTCGTACCTTAATGGTGAACACGGCCGTCAGTGGGATAAGAATGTTATTGAGTCTAGATAGGAGGCCTCATGCGTATGGGTCTTCCAAAACAAATCCCATTTCCTCTGTTCTATGACAGACACTGTCAGTAAAAGTCACGGGTAAAGACTTAGACAAAAATGATTTCTATTAAAACCACCGGTACTTTACCACTGATTAACTATATAAGATTTATGTTCATACACCTAATACTGCTTCCATTTTCCTGGAGAGGGTAAGCTCAAGCAAAGGAATCCAAGTTCAACACAAAAAACAAGGTCATAGTCGTTCCTGTGGCTTATTGCTCCTTTTAACGGATTACCTATATATATATATTCATTAATAGATTACACAATATATTACATCAAAGCATATATCTGTATTACGTGTAGACTTAACATGCATTAATAAATCTATGAGGAATGTTTCAAGTGCCTGCGTCTCACACACACAGAGCTGTCGCAGAACATTATGAATAACTATCAATTAATGAATAAATAAATAGCAGGTGCTGTGGAGTAATATGTCTTAAGTAGGGATGCACCGAATATTCGGCCACCGAAATATTTTTTTAACTTGACCGAAACAGTGATGACGCAATCAACAACCGCAGAC
>JBBPDE010000134.1:3502053-3518882 GCA_037974605.1 Nannopetersius ansorgii
TCTCTCTCTCTCTCTCTCTCCCACACACACACACACACACACACACACACACACACACACACACACACACACACACATATGTGTGTGTATATGTATGTGTGTGTGTGTTTGTGTTTGTGTATTAGCACCATAAAGGTCTTGCTTTCTAATGCTTTACTGATTACCATTATCATTATGTATAGTCTATAGTGCGCGCGCGCGTGTGTGTGTGTGTGTGTGTGTGCGGCATCCTGTTTACACCACATTACATAGCGCTGGTGCTGAAGTGATAGTCCGCGCGAGCTATATAATGCAGTGTAATGGTGCTGCTCGCGCGGAGTCAGAAGAATAATCAGCACCCCCCCCCTTTCCTCCTTTCATCCACCCATCCATCCCTCCAGCCCTCCGCTACCCTGCTCCGTTTAATTCCGCCTGTGTATCTCGCGCCGTGTCTCCCTGCTGGCTCACGTGGACGCGCCCGCTCAGCCGCGTGCGGCGCGTGATCCCCGGGCAAACACACACACACACACACACACACACGCTGCGTGTCTTTCACGGACTCTTGTGTTGGAAGCTGCAGAGAGGGAAAGCGGGAGCTTGGTCAGTGGGTCAGAGATTCTGAGAGAAGAAGCGCTGTCACGTTTCCCCGCCTCATGCAGTCTCCTCATATCCAGAGGGGGCTGTTTATGTTTGCAAGGACTTTAATGTATAAACACATGCCCCTATGACAGATGTCCTAAAATGCCACATAGAGATTGCACACACACACACACACACACACACACACACACACACACACATATATATATATGTGTATGTGTACATATATGTGTGCAAATGTATGGGTATGTATATGGGTATAAATATTTATTACATTGATCCCAGAGGAAAGTCCTCTATTTAACCCATTTACCCGAGTGAAGCAATGGGCTGCCAACAGTGGCCCTAGGGAGTAGTGCGTGGGAACAGTAAAGGAAATGGTACCTTAGTGGTGCCACTGGCAGTCCTGGGATTCAAACCCATGGCTTTCTGACTGCAGGGGCAACACCCTAACTACCAGACCGCTATATACTTTGTTGACTGTAGCCCATTTGCCCCCCTTTACCCCAGATGGTCCGTCTAAGGGTAGTGTGTGGGGGCGCCACTATAAGTGTATTAGGCTTGGAGGTGTTGGATTTTTGGTCACCTCTGGGTTTGAGAATGGTCTGTCTACACCTACATGGTATTGCATAGAAAGCAGACTGTTGTCTTGTTCACACTTCCAGTCTTGTGTGTTTACAGGGTGCCAAAGTATTATTTGGCTTGTTTATCCCCAACTGTGCTCTCTTGCAACAAACATGGCCGTTGTGTATTTCACTGGCACACATTCTTCTAAAGGGCTTGACCGGATGCTTCAGAAAGTTCACTGAGGCTTTGGCCTACTTGGTGAAGCGATTTTCTGCTTTGTTAGCCGATGCCGACATCCTCACGTTGATGAAACATGCATCACTTAAGCAGTTCTGATTTCTCACATGTTTGGAAGCAGGGACTATAGGAAAGGCAGCATGACTCGCATCCCACACCTCTCGGAAAAAGCGGAACGCGTTGGTATCGTAGTTTTTCCGCATGACACAGAGACAAAGAGAGGTAAAGGAAGGGTGAAGGGAGAAGAAGGCGGGAGAGGAGCTTGAGCGAGTGTGTGAGAGGGGGAATTACTGCAGAGCACTCACGTTCCTGTGCCTGCCTCTACTCACTGGCAGATTAGAGTTTGCACGGGTAGGCTAAGCTCATGATGAGCTACCAGGGACCTGCTGATTCCTCATTTAACTCAAGCGTTTCCGCTGACCCCAATTTGGACCGAGTTGAGCAAGTGAGTGCCCCGCTCTTCACGTAGCCTGCAGAGATCAAGCTTGCGGCTCAAGCACATTCAGTATAAATGCAGTCTTTGAAATGATAATAAGGCTGAATTATTCCAGTTATGGAACACCATCAATACTTCAGCGTTCTTTGGTGCAAAATGACACCAAAGAAATAGATATTTGGAGCAAAACCGAGTTTCGGTTCCATAAAGCAGGTGTTCCCAATCTCAATCCTGGAGACCCCATGCTCTGCATGCCTGACCCAGACCCCAAGGAGCTTCATAATGAGTTACTGAACTGAACCAGGTGGGCCAGATGAGACAAAGCATAAATATGTACAGAAACGTGGAGGTCAGTGGGACTGAGATCGGAACCTCCTGCTCTAATTCAGTGATTCTCAAAGTCTTCAGGGACCCCAGAAAGTCTTGATGTTTGTTCCACTGATTTGTGTTGCAAATCAGTTTGGAGCAAAAATGTTTACCATCTGGGGGTCCCTGAGAACCACTGCCCTAAAACCTTTCTACAGGTGGTTCTACAAATAACCAATTTTGTTCATGTATGAGTGGTAGGATTGAAGATGTTTAAGAAGTTTCTACATAATGAATAAGTTCTGTATCAAGTTTTTTGTAGAATTATTCAGCGCTGTGCAAAGGTTTTATGCTCCTGTGCAAACTGTCCTGAGCAGTGAGGAACTGTATATTGCTAGCAAATGTATAATGTATAATGCAAACCAACAAGAAAGCATCACATAATACCCGATTTGTATCATTTGTAAAAATACTTGAGGTTTTTGAGCTGGTTGAAAGAACACAGGTTCAGTTTTAGATTTCACTTCTTTCCCTCCTGCCTTTTCATGGATTTGGGAAACTCTAGAATTAGTGAATAAGCAGAACCAGGTATTTGAGGTGTTTGATCATCAATACAATGTAACACTGGACCTCCACGAGGAGAGGTCTGGGAATGATTTAGCGAGCACATAGATATCCGTAACATCACTATATACTGTGTTAATACTACTGAAGGCATTCTAATATTAGCTCTTAAAAAAATAAACATAGCAATATATTTTATATATTTGAAAAATAGCAATGCAATGGAAGAATCACTTTTGATTCCCACAGAAACCATGTTTGACAGATGTTTAAAAGCTTTTAAAAGGTTCTTTACACTCTAATTCTCATTTATCGAAATGATTCTAAAAAATCATCCACTTTTTTAAGGAAGCAAAAGTGGTTCCTCTAGGTTGTTGTGCAAAGAACCCTTTTCAGCATCTTTATTTTTAGAAACGAATAAACAGTCAGGCTTAGAAAGGTGTTCCTTTATCTGTAGTGGGATGTTTTTCCTTCATCAACACCCTGGACTGGATTCCTTCATCAGCAGCAGGATGTTTATCCATGAATTCATATTTCCGCGAAATGCTGGGCGCTCACATGCACGTCCAGGTGTACGCGTGCTTCCGTGTGTGTGGTTTGGGTGGGGTTACTGAGCTGGGTAGGGCTGACCGGTTAGTGGCAATCCCAGGTAAGGCTCACAGTCACACGCCTCTAAGGTCAAACATGCCGGTGTGTCAGTAATAAATCCACCACACACGTGCTGCCTGAGGGATTATAAAAACACTTGAGCCAAACAAATGCCATGTGCATGAGGAAACTCCATTGCTGGGAGGGGGGGGGGGGGGGGGGGTGCTGGTAGACAGAGCCAATGGTGGAAACATGCAATTGTTTCTCTTTTCCCCCCCTCCCACAGCCCTCCCCCCTCCCTGCTGGCACACAGAGCCACTGGTGGAAGCATGCAATTGTTTATATTTTCCCTCCCTCGCACAGAAACCTTTTCCTGTTATTTACCTGGAAACCAGGAGGATGTACTTCAAGGAACAACATACTGCATAATCACGGTTAAGGCCACGGGCCAGAACGCACTACAGGCTTTTTGTTTATCTCTACTTGCGGACATGTGCACTCAGAGAGCCCATGTGTTCACATGCCGCTTTCCAAGGAGTGTCCACATGTTAGAGCCTTGTGTTCCGTTGAAACCAATTCAAACACTTTGAAAACAGGAAACGTGAAAGACTCGTTTTTAAAGCCATGCATAAGAAAACACATGACTACCCATGTTTTATCATTAACCAGCATTTTACTCAGTCGAGAATACAGCACTTACACAAATCTGTAAATAAATCACTACACAAGACAAACATATTGAGACGTATTTTCTCCCTTTTTCCACTGAAGTATACATCAAGCCATTATTACTTGCAGTAAGAGGGATTTGATTGAACACTGCTGATGAAGATTCCTTTTTTGAGGAGATTTTTGGATTGTACGGTATCCTGTAGCCTTGTTCACAGTCACTAATCCTCTGGTGCTTAACACTCATTGCTCAACCTCTAAACCTCTAAAGTTGGGTGTTGCAGGTTCTGTGGGACACGAGGTCATCACTGCATTAGGCTGTATGGGCCATGCATGTCAGTTTTCACAAATAAATGACCCGTTTAAAGCATCATCTTTTGTATTTGTAGAAATAATCTACTCCAAACAGCAGCTGCCTTGGAAGATTCCCTGGGGTGTTCAACAGAACAGCTCCTTTAAAAGGAAATGCTGATCTAGCATAATGTAACCATTTAGATGTAACACAGTAATTTAGAGTTGTTTAATGAGAAGTTGTGCATCGTGGGGATTTTTTTTGTAGTGGTGGATATAGCTATCCTTTTATTCAGTTCAGCAAATGAACGCTTTCCGTGGTATAAATGATCATATTCCTGTAAACAGCAGCTGAAACTGGAATTAATAAGCGTTTCTTTACTGTCCCTGTCCTTGAAGTTGCACTGCACTGCAATTAACTTTGAGAGGGCACTTCTTAAAAAGGCTAGTAAGCACCAGTCCAAATTAGAACAAATAAGTTCGCACCATATTAGTCATGCGGAAGCATATTAGCTTTCTGAACATCACCTGAGGGACTATAGCATCATATAATAGAGCCAGTGGCCTCTGGAGTGAAACAATAACGATCTCTCTACCTTTAAATTACACTGAATAAATAAAAAAAGCAATAATATAATTTGCTTCTGTACTTATCTATGTATCAAACGGGCTGACAACCACCGCTCCATCCACAAATAGCTAACGGTAACCTAAGTTTTAGGTCAGACTGCTCATTTGTTTTAATATATATAGAATAAATATATCATGTGACAGATTGGGAAAGACCAGCTTGAAAATGCCTATTGAATATCTTGAATATAAGTGGGATGAATAGACATCAGGGCTGTGTGTTGTAGTGTTGACAGAAGCTAACTGGTGAAGTATGCTGTTAAGAAACTGAATCTTTCGGTGGGTTATGGATGCGGTTGTGTCAGTGTCTATATATAGAGCTCCATAATTGCTTCCCGCCTCTTGCCCTTGCAAGTATTTCTGTAACCGAGTGGACCAAATCTTTGGGGGTAAATAGATCAACTGTCAAAAGAGCGCTAGTAACCACCAGCCAAATGTTGTCCTATATTATTTCCCCTCTTAAAAAACACCATTAGTGATGAAACCAAATGGTTTTGCCACCTGATAGGAACTGGTTTACCATTAGACACCTGTTTTCCTTTTTAGAATACCTTCAGAAAAGTATCTATATTTACCATGTAGGCCATCAGGATCCTTTACACAGGGTTCAGAAATAACCAGAATACAATTATAGCTCATTAAACTACCAGGAATCAATAAATAAAACCTTTATGATTTTTCAACAGGGCTGATATAAACAGTTATAAGCAAAACTATTGGGACACACACTTGATTACTGAATTCCGATGCCCCCTTATTTACAACGAAGGGAATCTTGGTGATTTAGCACATTTTGGACAATGCTATGCTTCCAACTTTGTGGACACAGTTTGGGGAAGAACCTTTTCTATTCCAGCATGACTGTGACCCAGTGCACAAAGCGAGCTCCATAAAGACATGGCTGGATGAGTGCAGTGTGGAAGAACTTGACTGGCTTCACACAGAGCCCTGACAGATGATTGTGAGCCAGGCCTTCTCGTCCAATATGAGTGCCTGATCTTATTAACGCTCTACAGCATTTATGAAGGGGCACATATTTCCCACAGAAACTCCCAAATCTAGTGGAAAGCCTTCCAAGCAGAGTGGAAGCTGTTATAGCTGCAAGGGGGGTGCAGCTCTATAATAAAGTCTTTGTATTTGAAACCAAAGTCGTTTTTGGTGTAATGGTCAGGTGTGCCATATAGTTTATTTAATCCATAACTAGAACAAAAAAGCCCTATATTAGCTGTTGGGCTATAATACGTGAATCCACATTAAAGCTAAATCTCAAGTTGCCTGGGCTTGCTGGAGTTGTCAACGCACGCGCGCACACACACACACACACACACACACACACACACACACACACACACACACACACACACACACACCTAAAAATGCCACGCAGCACATTCTACCGAAACGTGACTCTGTTGCGCGTCTTTTTGACAGAGCGCGCGGCAGTGTAAACGCAGCCCCGCGCGCGCCGTTAATGCCGCGTCTGCACGAGACTGCGCATCTCTCCCGGCTCGCCGTGTTCAGGTCCATGTGAGGCGGCGGTCAGGTGTCGAGCCGGAGCCGCGCCGGGCGCCCTGCCCGCGGAGCCGCGGATATTACCGGAGAGAGGAGAGGACCCGGACACGTGACACCGCTACCTCGACTCAGACAGGGCGCATGCGCTCAAGAGGCATGAAGGAAAAAGTCTGAACACTATAATAATAATAAAAAGAAGACTGATGATGATGATGATGATAATAGTAATACATATGATAATAACAGCAGGGCTAAACGTAAAGCATATCCACTGTTCAACATAAAATAAGTAACCAAAGAACGAGATAAAGAAATAAATAACGATGATAATAATGACAATAATATTAATACTCATAACAATAATGATAGGGCTAAACGAAAAGCAAATTAGCTGTTTGAATAAAATATAGCAATAATAAAAAAAATATATAAATAAATAAATAATAATAATAATAATAATAATAATAATAATAATAATAATAATAATAATAATAATAATAATAATAGTAGTAATAATGAACAGAACCATTTGATAAAAGACAGTTGTTTTTTTGAACAGGGCAGTAAGGGCATCGAGAACTCTGTTGCTGAGCTATCGGCGGTATTTTTAGCACGTGCGTTCGTTTCGTCTGAGCGAGCAATTATGCCTCTTACAGGCAGAGCGAGGCAACGGTGCTGAAAACACGGAATCTCTCTCTCTCTCCCTCTCTCCTTCTCTTCTCTCTCTCTCTCTCTCTCTCTCTCTCTCTCTCTCTCTCCCTCCTCTTCTCTCTCAAAGCAAAATCACTCTGGACTGAGCTTCACATCTCCTGAAGACTATCCTGCCCGACACGAAAGGGGCAGTTAATCTCCCCTCACTACTGTTCAGCACACTGCACTGAACCCCTCACAGCCCGTCCCAAACCTCTGGGTCGCTGGGGTGTTTCATGGAATGGTGCCACTCAAGGGGCACTCCACTGATTCCCCAAAATACCAGCATAGTTTTAAGAACTGAGATGTAAACCAAGCCATTCAGAGTTGTTTGACTTGAATTGATGCATTGAATAATATGGAATTCCTAACAGTGGTGGTGATTGGAATCCGACGTTGCAACGTCTGCAGTATAAAGCTCGATTTTGACAGGTATCAAAAATACAGTGCATGTACCCATATGGCATGGTTTTAGTGATGCCTAAACATTTTTTATATGTTCCATATAAAAGTGCTTTCAGTGACTTTGAATTAGTGGCGTTTCTGGTCATTCTGGTACAAGATCTAGGGGATGGTTGACGCACCCCTGCTTTGAATGGCTCTGTTTTCACGTTTAATTGGGAACAACTTTTGAAAAATTGGTGGCAGTCTCCTTTAACTGGCCAGAGTTGTATTGGGTGTGTTTGGAATGAGCAAACTGTGCTGAACGCTGGCCCTGCAGGAGCAAAGCTGAAACCCCTGACCTGCATAGTTACTAAACATCCTCACACGTTACTTAATCTTAATCACACTTCAGATATCAAGGCCCAGATATCATGGTGCTGCCGTGCAGTGCTGAATCTTTAAAGCCTATTTAGGCCAGTGGTGCATGGGTAGAGGCGTTAAGCAAACTGAATGCACAAAAAAAGACTGAAAAATGTCAAGAGCAATCATTGCACTCATTTCTACACTGGTAGGCATTTGGGTATTTTTGAGTCACTGGTTTATCACACTTATGAATCTTATCAGCATGTCTGATGGCCCAGTTTTGCTTTAGGTGGCTGAGGTGCTTGCACGAAATTTATAAATGACGGGAAATGGGTACAAATATGGTCGTCTGCAAAATGCCTATAAATTACCTTAGATGTGGCGCATATGAACGCTTAATTTTTGAGTTTGTCCTCCAGACCGAGATTAGTCCCAAACCTAAACTAGTGAGGGTTTTTATTCGTGAATCATCACTGACAATAAAGAGTCCAAGACTAGTTTTAATCCATGTCCAAGAAACCAGTTTGATATTACATTACATTCATTTGACAGCCGCTTTTATCCAAAGTGATGTAAAGATTTGGGGAAACACTCAAGTTTAAGGACAGTGTGATGATACTGTGTATCTTTGTGTCCTTTCAGGAAGTGTTATCCTATATGCTGGCTCCAGCGGCAGTGCCAGCCCCAGTCCAGGGAGTCCATCCAGTGGGTACCAGACCCAGTCGCCCTCCTCACACTCCCAGCCCTCATCCCCAGAGGAAGTCACTTTCACTGAGATCGGGGCTCTGAAGCAGCGCGGCAGTGGAGGGACACCCCCTTCTCCCAAGCTGGTGTTCCAGTTCCCTGAGATCTACAATGGCTCCACAGCAGCTTCCAACCAACATACTTACTCGCACCCCATCGCGGGCAAAAGGCCCTGCGGATTCACCGGCACCTTCACCAGTAAGCATATCTGCACTTCCATTGCAATTTTCTTAAATTGATTTTCTATGTTTTTGTATTTCTTTTATGCCTCCTTATTTATCAATATTTGCAATTGTATTCTTCTAAAGCACATTAAACGACCCTTATGTATGATAATGGGCTATATAAATAATCTTCATTGTCCTTAAGGATTACAAGATCAGTCACAGCACACATCTGTCCTTATTTTGTTTTCCTAAAATCTCCCTCTCGCTCTCTTTCCCTCTGCAGAAACAGGAGGGATGGTTCTACTGTGCAAAGTGTGTGGCGATATTGCATCAGGATTCCATTATGGCGTGCATGCATGCGAAGGCTGCAAGGTAAGACAGACTGACACACTTTGATGTACATCAGTGGCTTCCAGTCTGGAAGTATACGTGCCTTGCATAGTTTAGTCCTGTCCAAGGAACCCACTGCCCTACTCACAGTTTCAGGTTTTTTCTGCCTCCAACACATGAGGAAGGGGACTGAATCTGGTGTGTTGGTGCAGGGAATAGGTGCAACTGTGCGAAGCAGTGCGTCTCCAGGGTCCAAATCATTGTTGGCTAGCTAATTAGTTGGATCAGGTGTGCTGGAGCATTGAAAACAACACAAAACTATGCAAGGCCAGGGTTAGGATCTTCAGATATACAGCATAATGAAGTTCTCCCATTAGAGCCTTGCGTAAAACATGCCTCCTCTCACGTTTGATCTCGCCAGGGTTTTTTCCGCTGGAGCATCCAGCAGAACATCAACTACAAAATGTGTGTGAAAAACGAGAACTGCCTCATCATGCGCATGAACCGCAACCGCTGCCAGCACTGCCGCTTCAAGAAATGCCTGTCGGTGGGCATGTCCCGTGACGGTGAGCCTCACTTACACCTTCGTTCTACCAGCACAATGCCACAGTAGGGCTTCCAAAGGCACAGAACTATCAGGTCCCACACCCCACCTCTCAACCTAGATTCCCCATTTAGTTTTTCCGCACTGTTACGAAGTTTCAGGTGAGGAAGTTTCTTTTAGCTTAGGCGCAGGTTTGCTGCTGTCTTTCTCCTGCCCTTTGCAGTCCTTTCTCCTTCTCCTCCCTTCCCTTCTTCTCTCTGCGCCTCTCTCTCTCTCTTAGCTGGTTTAGCCCTCCTCCTGCATACTCCCTGAGCTCCCCCCTCCCTGCCCCTTCTAGAGACAATGATTTATGAGAGCGGGAGTCATGCAGTCCCTTAAGCTATCTGTCATCTGGAAAACTGCAGCAAATACAAGAATTATTTTGGGAAATTGGAACACAAGCAACTTGATTTCCCTGCATGTGCCCTTATAATATCTCTGACAATTAATAGCCTGCTGCTGCAACAATTAAGCAAGAGATGCAGAAAAAGAGATGAGGTCCCCTTAGTAACCCTCTCCATGGAACAATGCTTCACCCATTTCCTTTAATAATAAACCAGTCAGTAGAAATCAGGCGTTCTGTAGCAGCTAATTTACTGCTCGGTAATAAGCAATATTAGCTTGGCCCTGAAAACAAAACAAGACACACTTGCACATTGTGACCTACTTAGTAGGTTTGGTTGCGGTTCTCCTCTTCCCGTCAGTGGCAGGCCCGTGCTGTCATGGGGCACAGTCTGACTGGTGTAAATGTGATGGGTGAACGCAGGAGTGGGTTACATGAGTTATGAAGGGCACTGCGGGAAAATGGGTGAATGGATAAGATGTGGTAGTAAACGTTCATGTTGCTCCCCCCCCCCCCCTATGGTGGCACTTGAGAGAATCAAGAACCGCAACCTAAAAACCCATTTCTTTCGTTGCACAAACAGGAAAACCCCATGTAACTGCCTCGATGCCACATTAAAACCAGCGCCCTGATTTTAGCTCAAACAGTTGTGTGATTTTGGCTTTGTGATAGAGGCAGATGTTCAGTTTGACACGATGGCATGGTTTCGCTTCCGTTGCCACCTAGCCATATGAGAAAACCAGACCTCAGGATAGAACTAAATATGTCACACAATGTTCTGCCTCAGTGGAGCATAGTTGAGTTTGGGTCTTACTGCTGGGCATAAATGTACAAAGGTAACCAGCTGGGAAGAGCCAATACTTCACTAAAGGCTTCACTGGTTTTAGATCATATATGCAGGGATAAAACAATATCGCACAGTTACCTACAGCTCTCTGTATTACCTCAAACCTGGTATTCTTAAAGGATAGTATCTAAGACCAGTGAAGCACTGGGTGAAGTACTGGACCTTACTATTGGGCAAAGGTTGCCAAAACGGTCATTTGGTAAGAGCCAATACATCACCGAATGCTTCACTGGTCTTAGATATTATATGCAGGGATAAAATTCACAATGACCTACAGCTCTATATATTACCTCAAACCTAGGACTTCATTGCTCTTAGCACCCTCTACAGCCCAGAGCTGGTGTTGACTTTCCTGTTCCTTATGAAACCCTACTTTGTCAAGTATCGTTCTCATTACTTCACCTCTCCACTGCTCTCTTGTTCTTTTCTTTTTCCCTGCCCTCTTCTCCACTCCTCTTCTCTCGCCTCATGTGCCCTGTGCTCTGCAGCCTCTAATAGCCATCAGTCTTCCTCTGCATCACTGTGGCATTCACATCACGTTCTGCCCACTGCCTGGCCCACTGCCCTACTTACCGGTCGAGAGAGGGAGTGAGAGAAGAAGAGAGATGAAGAGAGAGAGAGAGAGAAATAGAGGGGAGGGACAGGGGGGTGGAGAGTGGGGGTTGCAGCATATGGTAGCATATGTTCTATTTTTAACCTCACCAGCTGATGGATATTCTTAGAGAGGGGCCGAGGAGGTTAGGAGAAGAGAAGAGAACAAAGAGTAGAGGATGTTCTTGGTCGTCGATGATGAGACCAATGTCATTCTTTTTTACATTCTGACTTGTCTATTGTATGTGCTTTTACTGTGTGCTGAATACTCCTAGATTCCTAACCCTTAGTGGGAGCTGTACTCTTAAAAGAGAGTACTTTCCTTGCTATAATGAGTCTCCCACATTCCAGTCCAAAACTAGGCTTTATAATAGGTGTCTGGGAAACTGACACTTACAGCATATTTTTAGTGGTACATAGACCTTAAATACTGAACTCATTGTGCCTTCGCTTCTTTCATAGCTGTGCGTTTCGGCCGCATCCCTAAGCGTGAGAAGCAGAGGTTGCTGGATGAGATGCAGAGCTACATGAACAGCCTGAACGAGTCGGCCAGCTTGAATATGGCCTCCTCCCCTCCACGAGAGACTCCAGCCAGCCCCATGGAGATCCAGCCCAAAGAAGCCATCGGCTCCATGGCCAGAGGCTACCAGGACATGTTCCCGGGCAGCAAGAGGGTGGCCAGCATCAACACCAGCAGCAGCAGTGTGCCGGCCTCTTTTCTTGGCACCTCTCCTCAGGAAAACAACTACACTCAGGCCAAACCTTCCACAGTGTACCACTCCAGTACCTCCATGGCATACGGAGCACCTGCTCTCTGCCCCGTGGCTCACAATGACAACAAATGCCCACTGCCCTCAGTGGACAATGGTCGCTACAGCTACACTGGTTCCTCCAATCAGAACCATTGCCAGTCCACAGTCAGCCCTCCTCTGCAGTCCAATCAGGCCAATTACAGCAGCAGTTATCCAGCTGCGGAGGTGCAGCCTCAGAGGTCGTGCCCATGGAAGCTGGATCAAGGCTCCAAAGTGCTGGTGAGAACTTGCTAAATTTACTTTGCCACAGGTTTACCAATGAGATTTCCACTACTAGTGCAGCACACTTTAACCTCCTTTAACCACCCCTCTTTCCATTTCTGTTTCTCCAGGCCTGTCCCCTGAACGCATGCCCAGTATCAGCACCAGGGGTCTCCAGTCAGCAGGTGTGGGAGTCTTTCTCACAGTGTTTCACCCCCGCAGTCCGAGAGGTGGTGGAATTTGCAAAGGGCATCCCAGGCTTTCAGGACCTCTGCCAGCATGACCAGATCATGCTGCTCAAAGCTGGCACATTTCAGGTATAGAAGATTCATCTAAAAATCCTATATCTTTCATTATATTCAATCCGATATTCAAGATTCAGGAAGTTTTCTTCCTACCTGTGACTTCCGACCTGTGTGCTACTGTTTAAGTAAACGTGTCTTCTGTTTTTGTGCCAGGTGCTCATGGTGAGGTTCTGCTCACTGTTTAACCCCAAAGAAAGGACGGTGACTTTCCTGAATGGACAGTCCTACCCGCTGGGTACCCTGCGAGCACTGGGCATGGGCTCACTACTCGATGCCATGTTTGAGTTCAGTGAGAAGCTGGCTTCTCTCTGCCTGGAGTCTGACGAGATGGCACTCTTCATGGCAGTAGTGTTGGTGTCTGCAGGTAAACAGTGAACAAAAACTGCTTATGGATCATATGATTCAGTAAAATTAATACAGCACATGAGAGTTAATATTCTCAAACCCCCCGTCAGGAACAAAAACTTATTAAGGGTACGCAATATAAATCGTAGAGGGCCGCAGTCCAACACAGTTGATTTCCCTATTTGAACACACCTAACTCGACTCATCTGTTAACTGACAGGTTTCTTAGTTGTGATTGAATAGGGAATGATCCTTTGCTGGACTGGAAGAGTTGAGTATCCCTGTTTTTAATGTTTTTAATGACTAATCGGACTATAGATTTATGATGTTCCTATTTGGGGAGGCTTCAACGTGGAAACATTCTGTAATATTTAGTTGTTTATACTTTGACATGGTGTTTGATCCCGATGGTCTCTTTCTCAGATCGGACCGGTGTCTCCGACATGGCAGCTGTGGATCAGCTACAGGAAGGCCTGATCAGGGCATTGCGTGCCTTGGTCACGCGCCGTCGCCCCGATGACTCTACCCTCTTTCCTAAGCTCCTACTGCGTCTGCCGGACTTGCGCACCCTCAGCAACCTGCACTCAGACAAGCTTCTGGCCTTCCGCATCGACCCCTGAGCCACCTGCGCCAGCCGATCAACCACAACCAGCCTGACTTGCCATTTTAGAGCGGTTTCTCTGGTTCAGATTAAGACTGCCCTTTTAGGACAAGCAGACAAGAGTGGATCATGCTCTTGTAGGAACATTTCATCTTTATGCCAGACTAAGGACAGCAGCAGACAGAATGAAAAGACAGTTGTCTCAATTGGTCTGAGAGACGAATGACTCTCCTTCGCAGGTCATGTTCCTTCAGTATACACACACACACTCACACATTGCTTTCGAGAGGAGGGACCTCATTGCCAACCAGCATAAGGAAAGAACCACCAAGGAACATTTTCCGAGACCAAATAAAACACGTCGGTCTCCTGTTTGGACAATTCCTTCCATTTTTTTTCCAGAACAGTCCTTCAGCCTGCAACCAAGAACACCTAAAGTAGACGAATAAAGTATAGGGACCATTTAATGCTGAGTGTGTATGTATGTATGTATGTATGTATGTTTGTATGTGTGAGACTGTGCGTAATGAAAAGAAATGACCATGTACATAACACATAGATATTACAGAGATTTAACTCACGTCATGTAGAACTCCAGTGTCAGATGTTATTCAACATGTGTAACCCGTGTTAGAGTGGCAGTGGCATTATAGCACAGATTCAGCTGCATCAATGAGCACAAGCACTCCAGTTATCACTTAGGTCCTCTAACAAGATCGAAAGAAATGGAAGTGACATACCTTCTGGCGATACAGCCATGCAAATCTTGTATTTGTTCATTTACCTTCTGTTCTATGTTGAATACAATACATCGATTGTCTTTACATGTCCTCCTCCACAGTTTAATCTTGGGAGAAGAAACCAGCAGCCACATCCCCCCCAGCATGTTTTAAAGTTGCTTATTTTTTTGTTTTCTTGCTGTAAATACTAAACACCTGCAGGTATAAGTGATGTAACCGTTCAGTACAGTGGATTGGGATAACAGTCAAAGACCATATGCATCAAAGTTATATTTTTTGACACTTGTTATGTCTGACAGGGGTGGGGGATTGGGTGCCTTTGGAGGAGATTTTGTTGTTCATGTGTGTTTATGGAAAAGAACCCTCACCAGGTTTGCCGTATTAAAACAAGATCAGATTATCCTGACACCAGCAGAGTCCTCTCACAGCCTTTACAGATATTTAGAGGTTTTTATCAAGACATTTGGACTGCCATGTGGAACATACGATCAGTTGAGATTCTTAATGGTTGTTAAAACAATACTGTATGATCATGCTAATGTATATTTTGTAAATGGTATTCTTCCATAGAAACAAGATAAATATGAGATTATCTACGTGCTTGTTTGGTGTTTTCATTTCCCGCTAATGTTATTTTACTAGATGTTTTGTTAATGTTGGTCATTTTGGGACCAGAACTGGACCCTGAAAGAACGAAGCTGAGGATGGTGACTCAGAAAAGATCATATTTTATATTATAGCCTTTCAAAATGCACCAAAATATCCTAAAATCTAAAATGCAAGAGAAATTAAGTGAAAAGCGAAGTTTATGTTTTAAAGGAACTAATTCTCTATGTGGCCTCTAAAGCAGATTTCTTAAACGTATATGATCAGTTCTCAGTAATCTAGTACGGGTCCTAAACACACACAGTGGTGTAGGGTTGGGGCTTCCACTGCAGGGGAGGACTGGACTAGGATTGAAGATAAAACATGCATATCTTCAGCACTGATCCATCATCTGAGGAATAAATCCACAAACAGGCAGTCACAGATGGTGGTACTTTCATTTGCAACAGCAGTGAGGAAGGTGATCAACCCTCCAGACAGTGAAGGATGGGGAATTCAGTGGGAAATTAAGAAGCGTGTGATCCAGTGAAAGGCCAGAGTGTGGCTGCCTTGTGGTTTCAGTCTCCTGAAAGAGGCAATGAGGGAGGAAAGTACAAATAGGGGAGATAAGAGAAAAAGGAATAGTCATTATTTAATGGCCAAGTCAGCAAATTTATGAATGAAAGCTACTCACCTCTCCCCCCAAGAGCCCTGTTTTAATGGTGACTCTGGAAAGCCAGGTGAGCAGCGTCAGGTGGCCTCATTAGACGGTTTCAGCTGTGTTTGAGGCAACATGGCGGTGACTATCCATAACACTGGTGCTGAAGCCTCCCGTGGAGATTTTGGAAAGGCGGAGATCAAGGTTCTGCCTGGAAGGTTGCATTGTTTTGTGCACCTCGACATAGTATTAATATATTCGCAATTTCTGCGAGCACAGATCGGCTAATCAACAAATCAGCTTTTAGAATAGAAACTACCAGCTATGAGTCTAAAGTCTCCTTTACATCCATTGCATTTCAGGTTATACTCATGAACCAACATGCACATAAGCTAAAGGTTCTATAAATAAACACAACCTTTACGTTGTGACCCCCAAGACTGTCCATGTTCTTGCTCCAACCCAACTGGCAACATCGAAAACATGGACTGTCTGGCAGTCACTGGTTTAACCCTTCAAAGGGTTCTCACAAATCTCTTCTCAAACAAGTTTCTTTGAAGAACCCCATTCCCCAAATTGGCAGCCCCAGTCAAAAGAAAGTCCCGAGGCCCCTATATAGAAGGCTATTGGTCATTCCTTATTATTCACAGTGAAAAATGGCAGCATGATGCCGCTCTATTGTTCAATGACTAGTGCTGACAACCACCTTGCATTTTTCTCTAGGATATATTCTGCTTATTCTCCTTGATGTAGCTCAATGTCTAAAAGCCCCTTACTGGTGGTGAAAACGAGTGTGAGTGTGGTTTTAATGGGTCCATATGAAGGCAGAGCACTATTTATAATAAAAGACTTTGACCCACAGTCGTTCCATCAATATGGAATAAGCGGTAAAAATACAATGTTTTACACTTGTTTTCATGAATTACATATACGAGTCACTAACCTTATAGATGCACTTTGCAGTTCACAGTTACAGACTATAGTCCCTTTGTTTATCTGCATCATTTGATCAACAGTAAGGAAACCACAGGACCCCCTGGGAGCAGGTATTACTTGGGTGGCTCACTCCAAGCATAGCAATGATACTGACATTGCAGTATCATGTTAGAGTGCATTAGGTTTAAAAAACCATACACAATCGCCCTGCGATCAGAAAGCCAT
>JBBPDE010000134.1:3520901-3534739 GCA_037974605.1 Nannopetersius ansorgii
GTACTCGTACTCGTTTTCCAAAAAAGCGGTATCGGTGCATCCCTACTTGTATTTATTGCATTAATATAAAACACCATATAAAAATGTACTGTATGTTTGTCCATATTTTAAAATGTTGTTAGGGAAGTTAATTATCCTTTTTAAGCCTCTGGTGAAGTGTGTGTGTGTGTGTGTGTGTGTGTGTGTGTGTGTGTGTGTGTGTGTGTAATTAGATGTGTTTACTTTTCCAGTGTCTTTATCAGTGACTCCTCCATCTGCGGTGGCTGAAGTAACCATGGCAACACATAGAGGTAACTGACCATGACACCGTCACACGACTGCTGTAGGACACGGTACAGGAGGAACACTCTGACTGTGGTGTGTTTGTTCTGTAGGAGAGCAGCAGCCTGTTGAAAGCAGACTTTCTGTGCCCGCCAGAGCAGCCGGGAACCAACCGGACACGACCACTGAGAGGACATCGCTGGCCAGCAAGGCCAGGACAAAGGTTCTCCTCTCACACCTTCTGTCTTGTGTGTGTGTTTGTGTTCTTCTCTGACCTGAATTAGGGAAACAATTCAGTGACAATTCAACTTCAATCCATTACACGACTCACTTCTTACAGTGCAGTCGGTGGTCTGGTGGTTAGGGAGTTGCTCCTGCAATGAAAAGTTTGTTTTCGAATCCCAGGCTGCCAGAGCACCACTGAGCAAGGTACCATCCATGAGCAAGCTCCCCTGACGCTGTGTCGCTGGCTACCCACTTCTTCATGTGCTGAATGGGTTAAATGCAAAAAACATTTCATGTTGTGCTGTGTTCACATGTGACTATAAGGGTCACTGTACTTAGTTAATATAAATACACTGAACAAAAGACAGTAGTGGAATACGAACTAAAGAAATAAACTATATGGACAAAAGTATTGGGACATAGGGCTAGACTCCAGACCAAGACATTTTGGACAACACCGTGTTACTTTGTGGACATAGCTTGGGGTAGAACCATTTCACAAAGCAAACTCCATTAAAATAAACCTGGAATAACTGGACAGAGCCCTGACCTCAGCCCCATCCTACACCTTGGAGATGAACTGGACGGAAACTGTGAGCCAGACCTTCTCATCCAACACTGGTCTGGATCTCATAAATGCTCTACAGAATGAATGGAGACACTAATTCCTACAGAAACTCCTAAATCTTGTGGAAAGCCTTCCAAGAAGAGTGGAAGCCGTTATAGCTGCAAAGGGGGACCGACTCCTTATTAAAGTCTATATATTTGAATGCAATGTTGGTGTAATGGTTAGGCGTCCCAATACTTTCAATGTTTAAAAACATGCCGAGGTTTAAATTCAGTAAATCAAACGAATGAATATTTCTTAGATGTCAAAATCAACGTGGCTGAATTACCATCATCAGACCGACACATTTTAACACCAAGAGTGAGTGTGTGTTTGTGACAGTGCTCTTAGACACTGCATTCACACCACAAACATGGACGTGATTTCATCCTGTTCTGTTTCTATTTTTGCAGAGTCTGAGGTTTTTGAAAGGAAGACAGAAAAGTGAGTATTATGGCAACACAAACTTTTTTTTAATTTTGTGATTGGTATAAATGTCTGTTTCGAATAGAGACATGATTAAACCTCTATCCTGCAAATACAGCTACAATGTTTTTATACCTGATTAAGAATGAAAATTAAACAATGGGCACATTGTTCAAATTTGCAGACAAAGACACTCCTACTGTTGCTCCTGCTGCTTCATCCATCAATAGTACTGGAGGGTTTCGATTCGGTAAGGTCCTTCTCCTGATCACACAGCTTTGCTTGGCCCAGACCCCACTGATGAGCGTCAATGTACTGCTTGTGGCACCACTGGGTGGCGCTGCTGTGCATAAAACTTAATATATAGAGCTTCATTGTTTTTTAACTATAACTTTAAATACATTTTAATTATATTTTAATGAATGCAGTAAAATGAACATAGTTTAAAAAAAATAAAATAAAATAAAACAGGATGATCTTTTTATAATAGAAAAAGAATACTGTGCTGTATTTTTGGTGGTAGTATGTTTTGTCTTTTTTGACACATTTAAATACTGGGGTTGAATGAAATGTATGACCCTTCAGTTCCTGATATCATGTCTCCTTATCGTCTTCCTCTCCAGTTTTTGGAACACGTTTTGGGAAGCCCAAAGGCCCGAGGAGCCGTCCGGAGACGTGGGTGTAAGAATGAGCCGGGACAGGAAGCGCCTCACAGCGCCTGGGTGCAGGAGTGGGGGAGGGCCTCTGAGAACAGCTGCTTCCGTCGGACTTTCAAGTGCCAGAGCAGCACAGAGACTCGAGTCAGGCTCTGAAGGCCAACAGCTCAGAGTAACTCTTCCTCGGCTTCGGCGCTGCACAAAATGGACACAACACCTCACTGACAAAAGTGAGACATTGAATAAACGAGATTCAAATGTGTGCATCGTTTCCACAGAATTAAAGAAGAGACAGACTTTTTCAATTTGACTTACCGACAGCAGCGATGGCCGTATCATATTTTAGACGTGGAAATGACGGTGCATTAAATTCACTCGATTTAAATGTCTATGTTTTCCTGAGCAAACTGCAATCGCAATATTCCTTGCTGTCAAGTCTCACGTTTTGTTGGAAAGTAATGCACATGAATAAATATGCAGTTAATCCACAACCTCAACAGAGAACACACTTAAAAAGAACATTTCTACTCATTTTAGAGCAAAATAAAATCTAAAAATCAAATACACTGTTTGCACAGGCCACATTTAAGGCCTAATTTTTTCAATATGATAAATTCAACACGAATAGAAAGCATGCACTTAAGTGTGCTCTCAGTAGAGGATGTATGTTTAAAAAAAAAAACAAAGTTGTTTGATCAGGGGTGCTCAAACTTTTGCACTCAACTTTCATGACCGAGTCAGTCCTTATTGTGGTTAATGAGAAGCTTGTGTTATTTAGGACCAAATGGTTTTTGTTGACTGGGTCATGTGACAGACACTCCCCAAGAGAACCATTTGGGCTGCTATTGGTTGGGATGGTCATACGGTTAAATACATTTATAAAAATATGTCAACTATATATATATATATATATAGAAACAGACCTAGTTATTGTTTGGGCCTATTCTCATCTGCTTTTTTAATTGTACTGTAACTTTTATTGTAACTTTATCTGTAAAAATGCCCGAGAAGTGCACAATTATTTTTGCTGAAAACCCGATTTAATTGGGGTAAATCCTGGTGGAGTACTTGCTTTAATATTGTATGTTTGAGCCCAAGCTCAGTCGCCAAAGCTCTCACAGCTGTAGTTTGTAAGACAACTGTTGAACTGTTTTTAAAAACATTTTCCTCCTTTTGTGTCGAATTGCTGTTCTAACGGCGTCCCTCCAGGCTTAACTGGATGATTTTGTGAGAGCATACCCGAGTACTGTAGCGGCTTTTTGTCATCTGGGACGAAGCGAACAAGTGAATGGCAATGAGCGATTCCATTTTGTTATAAAAAATGAGAGTTTGATGGCATGACAGATGCAATATGTTGGCATGGGAACGTCTAAACCTCCCAAGAGAGACCCCACCCCCCCTCAGAGAATGGGGTGTGTCCCAATTACGCACTGCACCCTTAAACTATGTAGTACATACTGTATACTATTTGAAATACTAATCTATACCAATCTAAAACTGAAACATTACCATATTACATTTCGTACTAATGGAATGTGTTGCTAAGCCGACGCACATCATACCAAATATCAAAATAGAGTCACACTGTAACTCATATACAAACATTAATACATTAAATATAGCTGGTAGCTAGTCCTACATGAAAGGGTGCTACTGTGGCTAACAAATAAACAGATATTTACAAAAAACGTATTACTTAGCAGATATTTTACCCCCCAAAAAGAGCACCGTGGGACAATAGTGTCAATCAATACTATCCTCAAAAATGCACCAGTTTTAGATGGCACTGTGGATAACGTTTTTTAAACACACTGACACTTAGTTTTAGTATTAAGTGTGTTATTGGGACACACCCATGCACTTGTGGGACTTCCTACACTGGAGAGCTTACGGTACCAAGTTATGGTCTACACCAAAAGGCAGTTTATTTAATCAAACTTGTGCTGTGCAATGCTCAAACTGGTGTCCTTTCCAGAAAAGAATAACTTTGTGTACACTCATAAAATGATTTATTTTAAAAAAATACAGAAAAAAGTCTATGCATTCCATTGTATGTTTGTTTTTATACACATGATTAGGAATATCCACATGACAGTTCTATTAAATGTCACAGATTATTTACAAAAACAAACAAACAAACAAAAAGATTTCTGCTTATAACGGACTAAGTCCTTTAAAATAATAAAAAAAAAAACAGAAAAATGGAGACCTCTTAATATCTTAATACATCAACAACAGCAATTAATGATACCGAATGAAACTCACACAAAGCATGCGTCGATTCCCTAGCAGATTTTTTTCCTATAGTACAAAGAACAATCAAAAACCTTAAATAACAAGGACGACGACGACAAAATAAAGTAGCTGCCAGTAGTCAGAAGTAACACAGCACACGCTGTGTGTCAAAATGTTCATCCATATATGTGATGCAATAATAATAATTATTAATAAATGCTTCAAGTGTTTAGAAAGGAAACCAGGGGAGGCTGACGTGTGTGTGTGTGTGTGTGTGTGTTTGTAGATTTAGAATATCTTCCCAAGTTAGCAATATTTTCCCCAAAAATGCTTTAACTTACAAAAGTGACCTTGCCTGAACTTCACAGTTCTCCTGAATTCCTGTGAGACTGTAAGTCCTGAATTGTAACGGTCAGTGCCTGGTGAGGATGGAGTATAATTAGAAACGTTATTTTAATCTCGCCGCTGTACACAGACAGCCTGCGTCGGCAGACGAACAGAACCGACCCTATTCACCTTGTTGCAAGGTTTAAAGCATTGACAACTCGTGATGTTAATGGAAATATGACGTGGATCGTATTGCACATTGTAGAAACTGCCTTTTTAAAAAAAAGGAAAAAAAGAATTAACTTCTTCCTCTTTGTGAGGTGCAAAACGGCCTCCTTCGTTTGTAAGCGTGAAATTTTATCTCACCGAGAAGGGTGAAGGACGGCTCATTACTGATTTACGGAGGTCTAGCCAAAGGATGAACGGACATTAATTATTGCTAGACTCTGCGCGGCTCTGCTGTGACCATCAGCTCCGAGTGTTTGGAAGAACAACTGCGTATAGGACACCACGCGCCGAGAGTAAGACTTGCTAAAAGGCACTCGTTTGATCTAGGAGGCAATCACTGCATCAGAGAGAGAGGTTACCATGTCCTCCTCTGAGTGACCCATGCAGCAAGCCGTAAGAATTCATTCTCTTGCTGGTGTGAAGATGAGTTACATTACAATCTATGCGTGGACGACGCCCACAGTCAGTTTTAAGAGACGACAGTAAATCGTGGCCACGGTCAACGAAGCCTTTTCAGTGTGAACCAACACCGACATTAAGACATAACTGCTTTGAGGAGAGAGATATCATATCCACATGTGCAAATAACAGACAAAGACTCACAAATTGACTAAAAAGAACAAAAGAAGAAGAAGAAGAATCACCAACTAATTTGCACTTTGAAACTACCATCCCAGATAGTACACAGTCCTAATAATGCTCATCATTAACCACTAGGGACATGTTGACTTCAACCACAGAAGAATCAGAATACTCCCCCCACCTCCTATTAACAAATACATAAATAATATTAAACATTTAGAAAGGGAAAAGATCAGAATGGAGCATAATCAGCCATGGTTTAAACAATACATACCAAATGTCATTTCCTTCATTAAATATAGCTTTAAATTGAACCTGATCGTAGTACACGGTTTGTCCATACTTGTGTAAAAGGCAAGCAAGTCTTTGAGCAAATGGCCACATCAGTGACTATGATTAATGTGTAAAAAAAAAAAACTTGGAAGAAAGAATGAGGTTAAATCCCAAGCACTGGTGGACAGAAAGAGAAAAATCCATTGACCAGAAAGACAAATCTTCTAGTTAGAAAATACAGCTCAATAAAAAAAAGCTCAGCTTAAAAGGCTTGAAATGTTTAATTCAGGTCATAGAGCTCTTCAATCAATTGAATCAGACTCACTTTCATGCCTTTAACAGTTTAGCACGTATTAAAATTGCACAACAGATGGCAACTTTGTTGGCATGCTCTGGGTTAAGGAATCAGTTTCAAACTGCCCTTAATCTGTGCTAACGAGTCCCAACGTTGCCAGCATGTTCATTCTAAGCCCAAAGAAACTTTGGCAGAAACTTGCTAAATGACTTTCCATCCAGTTCAGGCCTTTTAATTGGTATTAGAGGTAATGATCCACTGTATCTGAGACGAACTTGAATGCACACGAGGCTTTAGTGAATGGAAATGCATTCTTGTAAGCATGATGGTGTGCCAGTCTGGTTATGCTGTCCAACTTATTTCTTACCAAATACAGGAACCAGTTGGGTCTTAAGGCTGAGAACAAAAAACAAAAAACAAAAACTGAACTAGCTTCCAGTTGAAGATAAAAATGAAGCATCAAAAAGCGTGAGCGGCTCCTGGACCAGAGTCCCTGAGAAATTCATATCAAATAAGTCAATTTTTCCAAAGATGCATGCCATCGGCATCAGAAAGCTAGGAAACCACCCATAAGAAATATTTGCTCTGTTTGCTGCCGTCAGATCCTAGACTCTGCATGTACCAGACAATTAAACATAAGAGGCATGCAGGTTCGCAAAGCCTTCCTCTATGACAGTTGTTCCTTGCTTATTACTCATTCGGAAACAGTATGAAACAAATGTGCTTTATTTCTAACAGCACAAAAAAAATCAAAACCAATTCGGCTCACTGATGAAACAGCAAATCTTTTTTAAACTTACGTCAGTTCTCTAGCCTAGCTTAAACAGATTTCAGTGAAACAAACGACCAGAAAAAAAAAGAACACCACCATTTTCTTCCTTTGAGACATGATTGCTGTTCTCCACTTGTGACAGGCACTTTTTTTTTTTTGTAAAAACCAATTAGCTGATCCACGTGATGCACAGTTTGGGAAACGATATGAAAAGTTCCTCTTGAGAGATCTCCATTTCAGATATAAACAAATATAAAACAACACTGAATAATCAGCAAAAATATTATTAAAATTAAATACTTTGGTTGAGAAAAACCTAAAAATTACTTACGGGGTTATCTCTTAAACAAAACTTTAAAAAGAAAAAATATATATTCTTCGGAAGTTTACAGGAAGTCCAAATATGCTTTTGCTTTCTGACAATCCAAATCTTTTATTGGAATGTCAGTCAAGTTTATTTAATAAATTTTAGCCCACCTGTGAGAGAAGGGGTCCCAATGGCAGGTTATTCCGGGAGATCCGTTGGCCTGCAGGGGGCGCTGCTGTCGAGGGCAGCTTCTGGGCTGGGCTCGAGGCAAGCCTGAGGAAGCGCTGGCTCTGGGGAGGTGGTGGCAAGGGAGCAGGAGCTGGGGGGGCGGTCCGAACACGCGGGGCTGGGGGGAGCGTGAGCAGATGTGGCTGGCTGAGGAGGGGCTGGCATTGGCTCTCTAGGAGGTGTGGCCGGCCGCTGGAAAACAGGCTTGTCGTGCTTGGCTGATGAATCTGCCGCGTGATCCTTCAGAAGCCCTGTGGTGCAGGACGGGGCTCTGGTCTCAGAGCGAGGGGGGGCCACTGGAGACAAAGGGGAGTTTGACTTGTTGGGCTTGGCCTGAGCAAGCTTGGCCTCAGTGGGCTTGGCCTGACTAGGCTTGGCCTCAGTGGGCTTGGCCTCAGTGGCCTTGGCCGTCTCATCGTCCTCACCCTTGTCATTAGGATGGTACTGCTGGAGGCGGATGTGCCAGGCCAGGCTACAGACAGCTGACACAGTCTTGAATTGGTGGATGACATTCCGGGGTATGAAGTAGATGTCGTCGTCACACAGCTGCACACGGACGTAGCGGATGCCCTCCCGCCGCAGCTGGTTCAGCTTGGCGTCGTCCACCCACTGGACGCACTGCAGGAACACCAGTATTACAGGGGTGCAAATATAAACTGTTATAAACTACCAGTATGTTTGCTTGTTCCGGTTGTGCACTACAGCAGACTGAATGGTATATAAATACAGAGTACTAATGTCCCCTTTCAACTGTAATAATAAAAACGCATTCAGACCTGCACTCTAATGTGATCGTAGAAGTTTTATTTTTATCACTATGTTTTTATACCTAGAATATAACTCTTCTACTCCTACAGTTTTTGAAATAATGACGGTTCCAATTCTAAAAAGCCAGTTAATATCCGGTGTATTGCAGGTATACTGATTGATCAGAGGCCAAATATTGATCGCTTAATTTTTTCGGGGTAATTCCTTTTTTATTTTTTTTTTTTGCCTCTGTCATGTATGGACATGTGTGGCTCTTTTAATTAAAAACAACAGGTCAACAAAATTTTTTTTGTAATCATCAGAAAGCAACACACTTTTCTAAACGAGTTTTCCATGCTGATTTCAGGTGTGTTGTTTTTTTTTCCAGTCACATCAACTTTTTAAATTATGAGTAAAATTAGCAACTTGCATGCGTTTTTTATTCACATAGAGAGCTACAAATATGGACATAGCATTGGTTTCTATAACTAATGTCTGGCTTTCGTTTGCATTCATCAACTTAAAAAACGAAACAAAAAGAGAGCTTTACATTACATGTTCTATTACTAGAGGCATATTAGAAGAACGTGTTTAGAAAACACACACACACACACACTCTCACTTTACATATTGCCTGAATTTAAACAACTAGTTAAATTCTGATGGCCTGCAGAGCTAAAATACGCTTCTGGATGCAGTTAAGAACTAGCTCCACATCAGAGAAAACAAAAGAACCATCACACAAAATTGCAAAGATTAAAAAAAAAATGGTTTTCATGTTCAAGTTAATTTTGTACAATAAGAAGTCCAGATATGCTGTCCTCACAGTAACATCCTGACCGCAGTATGAACTCTCGCTGGACCCTCTGGTCAGCGGGTGCTGTGATACTTCACAAGGCTTTGCTTTGACTTATGAGTCAAGCCGGAAAAATTTAAAAACAAGCCTGCCGCCCCAGGCTCCTGCATACCCTTTCAACAGACTAGCTCCCCTACTCCCAGCTTCAAACTGTTCTCCACCCAGACCGAAGCCACTTCAGCTGACCTGTAAGCACTTCTGAGGTGTGTGACCACGAAAGGCTGATAAGAGCACTGTACCTACCTGTGACACAGGAGGCTCGAACAGGTCAAGCTGAAGTCTCTGCACGACATCAGTGAAATCCTCAGCGTGAAAACACACAACGTCTTTGGTTATCCTCGGTCGTTCACTCCTGCGAGACGAATTGCAGATAAAAGCGACATCACAGGTCAGTTTGTTTACTGTCAGGAAGCCGCTGGTGCACAGCCGTGTCATTACAGTATGAAGGGGAGGTGGGCGAACGCTACCACTCACCACTCTCCAAATTGCACTGCCTTCAGGACCCCCACAGCAGCCGTGCTCTGCCAGTCGAAGCTCTGGCCCACATGGTCAGCATGGGCTCTCGTCCTGTCCTCAAACAAAACCTCCCGGGGCTCGCTAGTACGAGGCAAGTAGTGCAGGTTCTTGATCTCGTTCATGGATCTGCAAGCGCAAATGAAGGTTTTACGTTTACATTGCCTCATGTCTTTATACAACCAGCAAGCACTGCTTATACTGTTGAAGCATATTGGAGAAAAGTGTCATTGCAATATTTACTAAATTAACTAAAAAAATATCCAAAATTTGGTTAATTTGTGTACCCCTTTATAATTGAGTGTAGTACATGTAACCATTAAAAACACACACATCTGATTTAAGCCCAACAAAAGTCAATGATGAAATAAATTGCACTTGGGCTTATGAAGCCGTTTAACTAGGCATGCATAGTTTCACACTGCTAGTGGTAACCCTATTATAACACATACAATTTAACAATAAAATGGAATTTAAATGTGTTGAAAATATTACACCTGTCCTACAGCACCCATGAAATTTAAATTCCCCATCCTGTTGTGGGCCCTCCCTTTATCAGCCAAGCTTTACTAAACACTTACCAGACTATGTAAAAACAAAGGAGGCTATGAAAATGTACCTGCGCCTCTTAAACGGAGACTTGGGCATGTCAGCTGTGGGAACCATCTGCTCTCCCGGTCGCACCCACATGATGGGCCCATCGTCGCTTTGAGAACGACAATCCAGCTTCAGGCTGGACAAACTCCCCCATGGCAAGGTCATCTGCACAGACACAGCTCAATAATTACAGCCTTCTGGCACTAATTACTTCCAAAAACATCCTGCAGTTACAGTGAGGACAATAAACCAAAACGAGAGTGTACAAAGTATCAATTGTCCTCAAGACTAGGGCTGGCCGATTAATCGAAATCGACATTCAGAACCTATAATCGATCAAAATTTTCCAGGTCGATTATTTCGTTTACTTTCCCTTTAAAAATATAGTTAGTAGATAGTGTGTGTGTTTCCTTCAATTATTTTAAAATCAAGTAATGCACCCTTCATGCAAAAATCTCTCACTTGTAATATGTGAGCATATTTACTGTACAAAACTTATCAGTGAAATATATGGGGAAAAAAATTAAAAAATAAATAAAATAATAAAAAACAAAATCGTTCATTAATTGTAATCGAGTTAAAAATGATCAATTAATCGAGATTTTGATTTTAGGGCAAATCGCCCAGCCCTACTCAAGACAAAATGAAATTTCACTGAATGAGTTTGACGTGTACTAATGAGGAGAGGAGAACTAAATGGGATTCAAGAACTGTCCCGTTGCTGTTCACAGGCAGAGGAATGTTTTCTAACCTTGAGGAATGGTGACTCCTCCAGCATGTCCAGGAACTCGGGGAAATAATCACCCACTTCCTCGTCTACGGCACCCACCAGGCTGATCTGTCTCATGGGGCCGGCCCTGTACGTCCCCGAGCAGTATGTTCGGCTTACCTGCAGTCACATGATCCATTAAATCCATGGCACCAGTCACAGCTCAACTGTAACTTTACTGTAATGCTTAACTTTACATGTTTATGAGGCAAAAGAATAACAGCAACATTCTTTAGATTGTTGATGACACAAATGGACACATAAGTCTTTAACAGCAACAAGCCCAAATATTGTAATCACTTACAACCTGGCCTACTTTTAGACCTTTTGAATGTTTACGTCATTCAGAATCAAATGTCAATATCAGCGTATAATCCACTATGCAAGTGCTCAGACAACTGGTCTGCTTAAGCCTGTATAGTCAAGTGCAGCTCCCTGAAATTTCATGGAGAAAAAGCCTCACTGTTTGGCCTCCAGACAGCAGAGGCGAATTTGGCACGCAGTGTTAGGCTCTTCCGCACAGTTAATGCACTTTAGACGATGGCCACACTGGACGCCAGACAACAGTAATAAAGATTTTTTGCTGCTTTATAGGCACTACTTTAAGAGTAAAGTGTAGGCAAAGACTTACTCAAATAACTAACAAGAAAGCAGAGTGAAAGCAGCTTTGGCCTGGGCAGCACCAATGGAACACTGTGGGGTTCCTCCAATATTTTCACTGTATAAATGGCACTATGGTTAGTTGTATTTAACACTTAATAAAGCTTACTCTTGCCCCTCGTCTTCTGTACTGAAAAAAATGCTCTTCGAACCGGTCATAAATGGCTTCGTAGAGCTGTAGAAGACACAAACCCCAAAACAAATCTAGTTTTACCTGGGAGTGAAAGTTGGCGATGGTAGTAGTCTCGATGTCCTTCTTGCCGAGGATTTCCATTTTGACCGGTGTGTTGGGAAAGTTGAAGGCAAAATAGTCCAGAAAATCAGGCAAATAGGCAGCAGCACCATGTACCACAGACAGCGCGTAGCGCGCCCCTCCCTTTGACGTTTCACTGAAGGCCAGCTCAAGGAACTCGCGAGCGAACCTCTCGGTGTCTCCAGGACGCAGGAAAGAGATCTCGTCAGCGTAAGCGTGCAGCACTAACGCGCCTCCGTTGGGCTGCTTCTCCTCATGTATCAGCTTGCTGAAGCAGGAGCCCGTCTGCAGGCACGAACTTCGGATGAAATGGTCTTGGTGGGAGAGGAAAGGCGTCTGGACCCCTTTGGGCACGCGGTACTCACCCAAGCCTGGGCTCGTCTGACACAGCTTCTCGTCTTTGATGTACGAAAGCACAGCCGGATCGTCTGAGCGGGGAGGACTGTCTCCTGTCAGTCCAGCACACGTGGTCTGCACTTCCTTGCTGTACATCCGCAAACGCTTGCCGCGCTCATCCTCCCTGTGCCTCTTCTTTTTCTTCTTCTTCTTAAGCAGGTACTCCTCAAGGGATTGAGTTTTCCCATTCTCATTATGGCTGACTGGAAGAGGGAGAAGGAGAGTTAGACTGTTATTAATGCTTAAGAGTTTTTAAAAAGTTTTTTTTATCCAACAACCCCGTCCCTGGCCTCTACATTAGAATCGTCAGCCTTGCTGGTGTACAGTTGAATGTCTGTCGCACAGTTTGGGTTAGACATCCTCTAGTCCTTTATCAGATTGACCACTGAACTGTTCTTGGCTGTTGTGCATAAAACTCTGATACCCTACTGCCACACACACACCGCCATGCCAGTCTCACTGCTATGCTGAAAGCGATCTACCGCACAAATATCAGGTCAACAATGATACTGTAGACAGAAAGTTGATGAGGTAGACTGGCTGACAAACTGATAAAAGGTGGACTGTACCTGCATCATTAGCATGGAGCAGGCTGATCTCTTAAAAGTGGCCAGAAGGAGGAAACATAAGGTGGTGGTGGTTTTTTTTTTAAACAAGTAGTGGGCCTCACCTCAGCACTGCTTTTGCAAAGTAAAGGACACTTGCAAACTTGGGGGAAAAAAAGAGAAGCCCATTCCAAGTGGAGATTATCACCAGGTCAAGTCTCAGCTGGCTAAATAGTTTCAAACACACACAAAAAACTGAGGTGAACTAGTTTAGTAGTCTGCTAAACAGACTAAGATGAAGTTGCCTTGTTTTTTGCCCAGCTGTTCATTTGAAATGTGTTGCTTTCCACCATAAAGTGTGCAGCAGTCAAAACAACAGCCCACCTTTCAACTCCTCCCTCTGTCACACAATAGCCTGTTCCTATTTTGTTAGTGGGTTTAAATGATCTGCACCCCTTTGTACATAATTTTTCTATGAAATAGTTTACCATGCGCAATACTGTGTTCTTATAAGCTAAAACAATTATTTCAGAAGTATCTTATTATGTGTCTTCCCATGTTTTCTGAATGGGAGCTGAACCATTTAATTGTGTGTGATATTTTATGTGCAATAGTCTTACCATGTGATGATCAATATATATGTCAATATTACTGACTTACTACTTAGCTCTACTAAGGGCTATTACCCACTAACTACCATCTGTCGTTAGTAAGTCACCTGTCAGTTATCTATAGTATTAATGCCCAGCACTTGTGTATATACCACTGGATTTTTCACACTGAAACAGAATTTTTACTGGATTGAATTGAACTTTATAATTTATATAGCACTTGTTTCTGGGTCTCTTTGCAGTCATAAGCAATTCTCACCGGGATCAATAAAGCTTTCTGATTCGGTTTTGTACGTAACAGAGAGTTACATGTGAAAAACTGCAGAGGAGAGGGTTACATGTGAAAAACTGCAGAGGAGAGAGTAACGTGCAAAACTGCAGAACACAGCGCGTCAGTGTGTGTGCTCTCAGTGCCAGCCAAGAAGTGAAGGCAGGCAGCGGAGCACCGTGCACGTTTCCCAAAGTTACC
>JBBPDE010000134.1:3564818-3578994 GCA_037974605.1 Nannopetersius ansorgii
ACTACATAATATACAAAAAATGCTGTTGTTTCCTATTGTAAAATATTTTAATGGTTTGCTAATTATTTAATAATCACTTTCTAACCTCTACGAACAGTGCAATGAACATTTTCTTCGTATATCCTGTTCATTTATATCTTGACAATCCTCCATATTATAATAAGCACTGACTTTTCTTGTCTTTGTTATAACTGCACAGATGCACTTGACACAAATGCATAGATCACTATTTACTAATGGAAAAAATGTAATCAACCTAGTGAAAAGTAACAGTTTTCTAATTTCTCAATAAATTAGACAACAGTAACGGATAACAGGAATCCACCCCTTTTTCACAACCTAATCTGTACCACATGGGAACAGACTGAATGACTGGAACTTCTGCGTCAAAAAATACTATTGTTTGTATATTTATGCCTCTCCTTCAGCTCTGAATGGATTTCAAATGTCAATGAATCATAAATCATTCCGACCATGAATGAGAATCACAGCCAGCTCTGGCACTCACAGAGAATCAGTGCACGAGTGTCATGGTCATAAACACAAAACCCTCTCTAAATGGTAAACACTGCTACCAATGAATAAACATTTCCTACACCAGGGCTGACATATTACTTCGGAATCAAAGCATGCTATTACTGTGCGCTGAGTCAGACTTAACCTTTCCCCTTTCTGAGAAAAGTACAGTCTAATACAAGAATATTCTCCGTATTATAAATAGCACCCTTTCTTTTTCACTTCTGTGAAGGTGTACGTAAATGTATCTGCATCAAATTGCAGAGGAGGGGTCCATGACCTGCTACAATCTTGCACTATGTGCAAATCTGCCGAACTGCACGTAATCTCCAATTATCTATCTGGCTGGGCCCGGGACAAGACTCTGTGTTCTCCTTCAAGCGTGATGAGCTGTCCCATGGCGCTGCATTAGTGGCCTTTAAAAAAGATGAGGCGGCATTTCATGTGATTGGGAGGAATCAAGAACTTGACTTCACCCTCCCAGATCTGTTGCATAGTGTGGAAAAGGATTAAAACTGGAGAGAAAATCAGGTTAAAAAAACCTGAGTGATACACTACATGGACAAAGTGTAAAGTGACCCAATGCACAAATCAAAGCTAAACACAATCGCAGTCTGCATTTTGGTTGCGTGGTATTAGTTTGATTTGTTCTTGTGTCCGTTTAGAGTGGTCCGAGTTTGTTGGCCCTGGCCTCAGCGGCCAATTGAAAGTGCAAACACATCCTCAAAATAAGCATGGGCCAGGAACCAGACCCAGTGCAGAAAGAAAATAGAACAGTTGGAGAATGGGCAAAATGCTGTCATGGCCGGTTTCCTTCAAAATGGCCATAGGGTTTGAAAAGCTGAAATAAGCAACCAGTGAAGCAAGAACGTTACTCATCATTACATCATGCTCTTGGCAATCTGAGCACCTCCTGAAATAGACAACGCCTCAGCCTGGACCATAATATGTTGTCAATAGACACTCTCCATTGAAAACTGACTCAGCTGTGTTCTGTAGGAGAAGAACTGTGGATCTGAACATCAACAGCTTTAATAGGGCCTAGTGGACCAGTAACAAGTTTAATGGGGTCTAGTGGAGGGTCATGGCACTGGACTATTGCAAAATGACTTCCTCGCTGTCCTCTAAGACTCAAAGCAGTGTGAAACAGAATGTGCACCTCGCTCTCAGTCAGAGTCCAGATGGAGTGGGGCTTTGATCTAACGTCTAGCTCTATTCACCTGACGCTTTAGGTCACAGTAGACAAAATGAACCTAGTGAGGAAGATGGGGTACAAGTAATACACTATGTCAAAAGTATTGGGACACACCTGTTTTTCAAGGTTTGGGCAAGGTCCCTTATCTCCAGTGAAAGACAATCTTAATATTTTAGTATACTAAGAGTTTTTGGACAACAGCATACTTCCAAAACCTTGTGGAAAGACTTCCAGGAAGACTGGAAGCCATTAGGGCAACAAAGATGGGAGAAATTCAGCATATGGGCTTTTAAAAGATTGCTGCTGATTTATTAGAATTTATTTTACATACTGACCAAGTTAAAGTCTATGAATGTCATTAATGGTCAGACATCCCAATACTTTTGTTCATATAGTATATATGCCATGTAAGCAGTAAAAAACACTAAGGCCAATATTTAGAATGATATAGGATACTGTAGTATATAACATGTAGAGCACTACACTCTACGATCTGTAGCAAAACAGTGTATATAACTGCTGTGGCTGGCAGCCAGCAGTTGTTAGACGAGGAGCAAACACAGCAGCAAGCAAGCTTTAAACCCTTTTTAAAGGTGATGCAGAGGCATAGCTTGGCTCATTCTCTCCACTGCTAGACTTCCTGTGAGAGAGCAGCGAATGGAGCAAATCCACAGACTCGCAGCAGTTAAGGCCCAAACCAGCAGCGGTTATGGGCGAAACATCAGCCCACTTTTTCCCACACTCTGCAGAGATTAAACAGTGCGCCCAGCCGCACAACACAGTGTGAAAAACAGTGTTGTGCCAGAGGAGGGGTGGGGTTGGCCTGGGATTTACTCACCAGGGGAGCAAATGAGTTAGAGGAGGCTTGACGACTTCCATCCTCCATCCATGTGATCTGCAGCCCACAGCTCTGATGTAATACTGAGTAACAGTGAATCGCTGACTGAAGCATTGACTGAGGCAAAGCAACCAGATTTAACAGCTAAATCTGGCCACGTCTGCAGCCATACAGTTTAACAAAGAGACACAATAAAATAGTGAGTTTTTCCACAGATATTGTTTAGCTCTGTCACCATAACTCAAGCTTAAATACTCTATTTGAAAAATAAATTTAAATAAATCAAACAATGATTAGCGTGCAAATCTTTAAAAAGCCCATAAGCTTTCTCTTGTCTTTTATTTTCTCCCAGATGTTAATTTAATGATATCTGTGAGGGATTATGTACAAAAACAGACATTTTTACAAAGCTTTAAAACTGATATATGTATCTTTTGATTGGCTGCCATGTATTGCGAGGTATGTATAGGTTGGGTTAAACTGCTCAAGGCTGAATAAGTGGATTTATGGCCTTAGTTTTTATGTATGGGTGAATATTTCCATGATATTGGCCCTTTAAAAGACTTCAGCCTTTGTTGTTTTCCAGGAAAGTATTTTGGAATCTTTGAAAGACTAAAAACACACTTTAAACAGCTGGTAGACTTCTCAAATCTTTAGATCTCATTAATAATCATACTCATGTTTCGCTGTAGTTTAGGCCTATTGAAGAACTTGATTCTCTCAGCACTTTGTCTTGTAAGCACAAGATAATTCATGGGCTGTGCATCTGAAACTGATTTACACCCTCGATGCATCTCAGCAGTGTCATGTATCATCTTAAACGTGGCCACAAATTTGCATTCACTGTTACGTCGAGCGCCAGGCAAAGACGAGGTATCATTGACCAGAATTAGTCACTGTGAAATGACCCTTCAGGCTGAAATACCAGGAGACCAAAAGGCAACAAAGATCAGTCATGTAGATGGACGGGCTCCAATAAAAGGCAGCCACTGTGACATCCACTTTGGCCAGATTTAGTTTTTTACGCTGGGAACTTTAAATGGAGCTTCCTGTAGAAAGGAAGGCCATCCTCATGACTCAGTAGAAGATCATTAACCAATCTGGCTGGCCTACCTGCGGGAAACAACGGCACTCTAGAAAATCAGTGTTTCTATTCAACACTATCTTGTCAGTGAGCTTGCTGTGACATTAAAAAGCCATGGACTGAATCATATCAACCTTAGGTTCACAGAAGTGAGAAAAGAATAAGTACGGATCTAATGCAGGGGTTTGAAGATGCAATGAAACAGTGGCTAAAGTTTAGGGGAAAAAAACCCAAAAGTTCAAAGACAAAGAGATAGAGGTCCCAATAAATGACAGATTATAGAATGTTTTGCTTGGACAGAGCCGGACTTAAAAAAGTTAAAAAAGAAATAATATGTTGGTAAATATTCATTTAGCTTAGCTCTTAGACACTTTATCTAGAATCTGAGTACTGCCACTGAACCCTTATCCCACATTTTTCTTCCATGTCACTTCCATCCCATAGTTCCAATGACAACACTAGTGTGGGTTTATGTCTTGAAAACATGAGAGTTCACATTTAAATGATGCTTTTTCCATCCTCTACTCACTCCTTAGAATTAAACAGATGGTGCTAAACTGTTGGGCATGTTATAGGCAGATACATGAAAAGGTGAGGTTTTTGTGATGTCAAAGCTTAGTTTCCATATATGGATTGCATGGACTCAAAGGTAAACATTGAAAGGGTTTACATACTATATCAAGCCTTGCAGTCCAGCAACCACAGTCCAGCAACCTTGAATTTCAATAAAGTGTTTGAGAAAATATGGGCTTTTTCTATACTGACTGACAGTGTCAGCGTGTGTGCTGGTACAAGTTGGGCTTGTTAGGACATGCGCTCTACCAAATTACTTTATTTCTGCCATAATTGTAAGCCCTGTTCTTTGTGGGAGGGGCAGTTCCTGCATGATTTGCTGATTTTCCAGCTCAAACACACCTCATTGCATTTATAAGCTAATAGTCAGGTTTAATAATGCAGGAATCCATCGACCCAGGACCAGGGCTGTTTATGGGGCTTAGCTTCCATACATGGACTGTATAGACTGAAAGGTAAACTTTGAAGGGTTTCCATACTACATCAAGCTTTTGAATTTGAAAAGAAAGTGTGGAAAATTGAGTTTTCCCATTAAATTTTCCCTATAAACAAGTATACCTTTGAAGCAATGCTGCACTGGTTTTAAGAGGAGATGAAAAAAAACAGGCTGCCAAAACTTTATTAAATAAAACAGAATATAAAGCATAGAAAGTGGCACAGAGTAGCTGTTGATCTGAAGTGTTTTTGATGTTTGAATTGCTTTGCCTCGTGGAATAAAACCAGTTAGATTGCCTGTTACCACGTGAGCAAACCTTCTGCAGAAAATGCGTGTTTGGGCCCTTGCGGCGATTTCGTGCAGAACATGATTGCCCTCAGCTTTTGAGTGCAGTTTGGGTCAAGTTGCTTCGGGCCCCCTCGACCACATCATGACTCAGCATATGTTCTAATGTTTCAAACATCTTATAGTAGAGTAGGCACTTTAGGTCAAAGGCCTAATCCATGAGAGAGAAATCGTACGAAAGAGGAGAGAGAGTTTCAGCCTGCTTGGCTGCGGGTAGGAGTCGGACAGCTTTTGAGTGGGCACTCCACCGAGCCTGTCCTCCAGCTACAGTCTAAAATAAGAGTTGCAGTCAGATTTGCCGTCTGCACCTGGGATGGGCTGAGGACTGCGCTAGTGCGTTTGGCAATAAGTAACTTAGTAACTAGCCCACACGGTTGAACCCCCCGGCCCCGCTGTGTTCCCACACACTCTTACGCACCATCGTAGGTTCCGCTCTCCAGTAGCAGCCCACTCTCCTCCAGCACGCGAAACTCCCCCACGCTGATGAAATTATAGTCCACTCCAGGAACCTCCCCCTCCCTCGGCTGTCTTGTGGTACCTGCCAAGAAAACACAAACAACAGGGTCATGGTGAGTTGTGAGGTAGCGGATGTTGTCATGCAGGAATGAAAAGGGAAGATAAACAGTTCCGATAATGGTTTATACTCTTTAAAAAAAGGCTCCTAGTTGTCCTTGGCTTGGATGTGAACTGCAGTATGTGGAGCTCCGTTAGACTGTGAAAAGGCTCTTCACATACGAGCAGCAGAAAACAGGAACTAGGGCTGCCGTGACAATAGCACTATATAATTGCTGCATGCATCGATGTCCAGTCATGCTCCTGTCATTGGTCCAGTCAATGCAACAGTATTTTTTCTTAAAGCTGCAGCAGATTCAGTATAAAAGTTTCCAAAGACCCAAGGTTTCGAATGGATGTGGACGCTTCAAGCTGTCACTAATGAAAAAGGTGATTCATTCTCTGTGCAAAGTTTAAATGGCATACCACAGCAGCAGCAGGTTTTGGCACCAGCACCCAAAGACAAAACACACACGCTATTCTTGATAACAGACCACCAGAAATGGCAAATCCAATGTAAGTGTTGTCTATTCATCGCTTACATACTAAGAGCTGTTTAATATCTTTAGTCCTTGGAGCTGCTAAATACACTCATTAATAAAGCTTTACAGTTGTATTGCCCGCTACCTTGAGTTTCAATTACGTGTTTGAAAACATCTGAGCTTTTTCTACACGGATTGCCAGTGCCAGTGTGTGTGTGTTGGTGCAAGTTTGGCTTGTTAGAACACGCACTCTATCTAATTATTTCTGCCATCATTTTAGGCACAGTTCTTTGTGGATGCAGTTTCTTTCCTTGCTCCAACACACCAGATTCAACTTTTCAGCTATTTGCAGATTTTTTTCTAATATTTGTTTTCTAGAATGCAAATGTTCTTGTGAATTTTTTTGTGGTATGTTGCTTTGAGGGATATTTTTTAACCATTTAAGTCTCACACAGTCCTCAACACACACATTTAATTTTCCATCCCATCCTAAAATGAGTCAGTAGTTACAGTTCTTTTTAGGCACCAGAACATGACAACTGGACAATTTAAGGTCAAACAGAAAAATCTGAAAAACTAAAAAAAAAACTGCTAGAAACTGGGCAGAGCCATTATTAATAGAGGGGGTGCTATTTCTGTCATCCCCCGCCCCCCAACTCCCCTTAGGGGAGCGCCACAGATTACAGGGGGTGCACATTACTTTGTCTGCACTGAGGTTACCAAAATCATATTTCTACACATTAAATTCAGAAAATCCCAATGTCTGAGAAACATTAGTGTGTGTGTGCGTGTGTGTGTGTGTGCGTGCGTGCGTGCGTGCGTGCGTGCGTGTGTGTGTAGAACCACTGTTTATTTTTTGTAATTAATCCCTATTAGTTTTGTGCGGCTAGGATTTGGCGTTGGGGGGTCTGGCTTGTCTTGGACACAGGCGAGGTGGGCTTCAAGGAAAAAAGGTTGGGAACCGCTGGTTTAACACATCCAAATGTGGCAAACTGTTTATTACATTTATTACATGTAAGGAAACTTTTGCCCTCTCATCTGGGAAGTACCACAGTTGCCACAGTATTACCAGTCATTGTGTTTTGTAGTGCTTTCGGTACAATTCAAGGAAAAGCGTCTCACTTCTGTTGTGTGATTGGCCAGTTTCAGAAGCCATAAAATCCTAAGCTGGGAATCAAGGTTCTTTCCTCTTCACTGTTGGTTTCTAGTCTGGCTTATGTCCCAAATCTTTACCAGCTGTTTTTGTCCTTGATGTACCAAACCTCAACATGTCCTCAACATGGCCTGTGTCTAAATCTATAGAGAATTTACCTGCTAAACCTGGCCTAGAAAGGACCATGGTGGTCCCTCAAAAAGAGCACTTGACCCTTTTGTAATTGTCGATCTGTAAAATGACTTCCATTGACTTCCAACTATATCTGACCTTCACCAGTTCATGAAACCCCATGTGGAACACATTGTTTCTGGAATGCACGTTCTTAAATCATTCTTTATCTAAGCCTGTGATGGCCAACACAACCCATTCAAATTATGTAATCAGGGGATTATGCAGTAAACCGGGCCCTTCAACCTAGTTTTGTCTGTGTAATAATGGATCTTACTCACTGCCAGCTGAGCTGCCACTGTGCAGACAGGTCTACACCAACACTGAGAGAAGAAAGGCATTTACAATGGACTCTCTTTTCAAACACCTAATAGTGTAACATGGTTAACCTTCTAGCGGCCCCAGCATGCACCTCTGAGAGAGACTAACAAAGCGCTGGCTAAACAGCACTGAACAGAACTGGAGGGAAGATTATTGTTGTAAAGATATTGAATAAGCTTCCCAATGAAATTTCATTAGCGTTGTCTGTCGCCGATTCAGTACCTTCGGCCAAAGTGTGGAAAAAGGTATTTTTTGAGAGAGAGAAAAAAATATTTCCAAGTTTCCCCAAGGTTTTAACATCCAGTGCTGCTAAGTAAAGTAAAGTGGCCTTATAGTCACCAGCGCACAGCACACAGTGTGAAATTCTTCTCTGCGTTTAACCCATTCACATTTATTACATTTACATTTATGGCATTTAGCAGATGCTTTTATCCAAAGCGACTTCCATTCTCTAACTACAGGGGACAGTCTCCCTGGAGCAACTCGAGGTTAAGGGTCTTGCTCAGGGACACAGTGACGGTGTGCTGAAGGTAGGATTCGAACCCATGACCTCTTGGTCCGGAGGCAATTATCCTACCCACTGAGCTACTCCACCACTGAGCTACCTTCACCGAGTGAAGCAGTGGCAGCAATGGCCAGGGAGCAGTGTGTGGGGATGGTTTTTTGCTCAGGGGTACATTATTGGTGCAAATGGCAGTCCTGGGATTCAAACCAACAACCTTTTGATCGAAAGAGCAACTCCCTAACCACCAGACCACCAGCTACGCCAAGAGGAAACTTTCAACACCAAAGTCGAAACCAGGTCGCCTGGCTAAAATCCAGGAATCCTAACTGCTAGACCACGTGACAAAACTAAAACTCAATTCTGCCAAACCTAAAGAGTCCCCAACACATGGACAGATGTTCTAACGTGTTTTTTTATTTTACAATAGTCCACAAATTGCCTGTATCAGTGGCTGTTAACCTGGAATCACCCTGCGCAGAGTTCTCTTGGCTCCAGCACAACTACTTCAACTTATAAAGACTCAATGAGTTGAGTAAGGTGTGTCAGAACAGGAAACACACTCCGATGTGAAAAGGGATGAGAAACTGGCCTGTAATGAAAATTCCTTCAAAATTTAAATGGGCCATTTTAGACAGAACTCCAGCGTGTCACAAAGTTGTACCGCAGGTCAGCACGACCTACAGTGAAGGATCTGAACACCTTGCCGATGTATGCAAAGCGCTATTATTACCTTAGCCCAAGAAGACAGAGCGAGACCATTTCTTTGGGATCATCAAACGAGGAACGTTTTTTTCTCTGACATCTCATTAACCGGTCAGGGTTTTAAAAAGGGAGATCCTTAAATCTTCCCGTGAAAAAGCAATTCTCAAAGATTGAACACCTGCGGATCCTTTTTTCGCCTCTCATCTTTGCCATCCTTCTTTTTTTTTATCAGAGGATGAGGGCGAGGGAGCTTACCGCCGTGGCGTAACGGATATTAATGCCTGTGGGAGAGGGGAGAGAGACAGAGGCACAGGCACAGGCCAGAGCTGTGAGGATTATGTGGCGGGGCTGGAGCCTGCCTCCTATCGTCTCCTTCCTCTTTTTTTCCCCGGGTAATGACTTTCCTCAACACATTCGCCAAATCTCGCAGTTCTCCGGGGAGAGGCCGTGTCTAAATTTTCCCCCATTTCTTCTGTCGTTTGAGAGGTTTCACACCAGCCAGAGTTACATACTGTTACCTTTTTAGACAATAATTTTAAAAATACAAGCAAAACTTCAAAATTCATGCCACACATGACTGTGCCTCCAGTACACACTGACTCAGCTCTGTCACATGACAGCTTGAGGAATGAAGATGAACTCTTTGTTCTCTTTCTATTATAGGTTTAAAACTGCATCAACACCAGTTGTTTATTTGAACAAAATCATTTACTAATAGTTTACACACCATAACTACAGTATTGGAGCTACTTTGCTACAACCATACCAGAAAACTCTACTCGTAAACCATTCGTTTTAAATATTGTTTGGAGTGCTATAAACTGTGAGTATGTAATTTGACTGATTTCTACAGCAGCTGGAAAATGGAAATTGAAAAGAAAGAACTTGTCTTTTGACGGCTGTAAGTTGCGCATCCGGTATTTGCTGCATGCGAAATGCGATTTGGGCCAACCCATTAGTTGAAATGGCTGAAATGGCTATCGGGCATGCCTAGTAAATAACGAACAACCTGCGTCATATCATGAGCCAAAGATAGTGTAAGGGAGACTGAAAAGGTCCAGTGCAAGTGTAGGGTCATGATGCAATGTCAGGTCATGTGTGTGCTGCAATATCATGACATGCAAGGGCGATCTAGGAGCACTGACATGCAGGATGATGGACCGAACAGCTGAGTCAGCCTTGAGTCATAAAGCCGGAGTCTAAGCATAAGGACAGGAGTAAAAAAGGCATCAGTCACATGCAGAAACCAAAATATCTCTGAGCACAGTACCACTAAGACAGGATTTGATTTCCTGATTATTCGTAGACATGGGTGTCTACTCAATTTACTGACTAATATCACAACAAAGAAATAAAAAACAGGTTTGAAACTGCATCGGTTGTGAGAATTTTAATGATAGGGTGCTTAACATATATGTGCTACACTTATGGCGCTGCACGCAGTACTTTAAATCTGCAAAAAGCATTTGGCATCATACTCTTTGGTTCCACACTCATTAGTCAAGGCATGGAAAACCGAATTTTGTTTACTTATTTACAATAAAAGCATTTATAATACAGGGCTCCAGATGGCGACTAAAATGGTTGGCAATGCGACTAGACTTCCCGAATATTTTGTGTTCAGGAGCCAATGGCTCCTAAGGTTTTTATTTGGCTGGAGCTGTGTATTTTATGTATGTACATATATTAGGGATGCCCCGAATATTTGCAAATGGCTACATTTTCAGTTTCAGGCAATTTTTTAAGCGACCGAAACAGCAATGACATATGCAACAACCGCAACCAACACACGCCAGATTGGATTCGAGTCAACATGTCTGCCATGTGGGCGTATTTCGATATATCTAAGAAAGACACACGGAATGCCGAAATTTCTAGAGGGGGTGCATCCACAAAGACTTTCTCCATGTTGGGATTAATTCATCATATAAAATCAAAACATCTCGATCGCCGTGCAGAGTATGAAGCACAGAAGAGGCAAGACCCTTCGAGCACACCCACTCCGTCTGTGGCGGACATTTTTTAAAAGGCAAGAAAGTTTTCCAGTGATTGCGCCTAAGCTAAGGGCATTACACAAAAGATAATGAATACACTATTTTGTTTTAGGCCTACAGAGAATGTTGTTGTATCTAACAGTTTTTAAAGAATGCACTCTGCGTACTTTGATATTCTGAACGAAGTGCATGAACAGAAAGCATATGGAACATATAGGATATGGACCTTTAGAGGTATTTTAGGGTTTTAACATTTTCCTGGTCTGCCCTCAGCTTCACTACTTCTTAATTTCACTCACCAACTGTGAAAACAGCAAAGGAGATCATGTCACTTAAACTACAGGCTCATGCTGTTAACTCCCACAAAGGAACCCTGGTCAAAGCGGCTAATGAGTATAACTGTCTCTATCTTTACAGACATGGGAAATTTGCAGTCATTACTGAAGTTATTGATTCTGAAGGGGACTAAAATAGGTATTCTGGTGATAATTACCTACCAATCTTATTTCACAGTGTATGCTCCTCCGTGGACACTGAGCCAAGACCAGCAGGAGACACTCGATAGCTCTAGGAAAACAGCTCACCTTATACCAGCAGCCCTCTATGGGGCAGGTTAAGACCTCCTTATCAATCAGAATGAACGTAACTTAATAAAAAATGACCGCAACAGCAAAGAATTAGTCGTTTGTACCAATTATGAAACAAACTGCTAATGGACAAACCAATATTTGAACTATTCCTAAACTAATACACATCTCTCAGTTGTATAGGGATTAGTAACGACCTGACCTTGATATGATTGTCCAAGCCATCAGTTTGAAATGAGAATATGCTGATTATATTATAAAGTAAATTACTACTACTAATAATAATAATATCTGCAAAATAATATAAATTAGGTTTCAAGATCAGATCCTTGTGAAATAGGGTCAGTTCACCTTCTCACACAGCAAGTCAGAAAGTTCTGCAAATGAAAGATGAAAGGAAACCATCCTTTTACTACAGCGAGGAAGAACGGGGGCGAGAGAGAATGAAGAGGGAGGTCAAGAGAAGTGGAGAAGCCATCAGTCTTCTTCCCCAGGAGCCGGTTTGGACAGGCAGCAGGGATGGGGATTAAAGAGGCCAAGCACCATGGAGGAAAAATGGTGAAGCTGCACCTCTGATTACCAGTTTTGTGCTGCACTATTATAAGCCACTCACACACTGGACAGAGAAATGACCTGTCAGAGAGGTTGCATTAAAAAAACAACATAAAGGATGTGACAAGTAGGGATTGGTGTGACTATTCCAATATAGGGATATATAAACTTCAATAAAGCATCTGTACTAAAGACAAACAAAAAAGTATAGCTGTTTTTATCTTCTTCTTTTTTACTAACTATGCTGAAAAAAAGGCACAAAATCAGAAGATTTTTACTCCAAATCAGCAAATGGACATTTCAGTATCTCTACTTTGGCAGATCTGTGCTGTACCTTGAATATAAGCGGAAGTTGTCTTAAAATATTACTTCAGTAAAAAGTACTTGTCTGTGAATGTATTAAGCTTAAATACTAAAAGTATGTTTTCCTTTCTTTGGCCAACCTGTGGTATACTTCATGGGTGGAGTGAGTAAATTTCTGCTCAAGCAAAAATACAAGAATTCTTTAAAAAGTCCTTTAAAAAGAAGTAGTTCAAGTATTTAACACTTATGGTCCCCTATTTAGAGTCTGATTCCACAGACTCCTTGGAACTATCACTCACACAATACTAGCAACGCTGGGAAGGTGAAGTCTAGCACGTTATTCCACACATGAAGTGCTATCAACACAACACTCTTGGAGAACACTTAGCACTAATTATGATTTGTCAATTAATGGAAGGCTGTGACGACTCGCATCACACTGAACTATGGAGGGGAGAGGAGGACCATCCTACCCACCTAGAGGAGCAAAGGCAGTTGGGCACTTTTGGGACTTCAGGCCATGGATGACTGTAACATCACCGGAGATCAAACTTCCCTAAACCTGCACCACTCAGGAATCCAAACTGACAGTTTTCATTTTTTTCATTAACAATTTCTATTCAGACCTTTGTGATTGCAGGCATGAACACACATCGAAAGTATATTCACAAGCAAATACTTTTGTACTGTTTGCTGTGTAGTATTTTAACAAGAGCACATCTATTGTACAGAAGCCTTTGACCTTGTTGCAGTTGTATGATTACAAATAATATGAAGCAAATAAGTGCACTCACACCGTCCTAAACATTCTCTGCTCCAAAATATCTTACCCCTTACTGACAATATAATGATTCACCGGATGCTGATTTTCCATGCTAGTTAAACAGCAATTAAATGTTAATTATATTTGGCAATTGGTCATTGCCCAAGTTGGTTGTAAAAAACCGAAGCAGCCATAAAAGTTTACAATCAGTGCAGCACAAATTAAAAAATCCTGCAGCGAGACTCGTTGTTCAAGGACTGTTTGTTTAAAAATGTGCTAAAAACCATTACAATGTCTGACAAAAATGTGAAATGTGAGAAAATTCAGGACAATATAAACCCTTCCAGAATTTGATCCCAGCTGTTTTGACTTTCCCCGCTGTTTTAACTTTCTGAATCTGATTTTAACACCTCGGTTCAAAACTCAAATGAAGCGTCCAGCTTTTTAAATGAGGAGTTGGAACAGAACTGAACACTAAATTGGTTTGATAATTATAGTGGAGCGCCAAGCAGCAAAGAGCTAATGGTAAAACATCACTGCAAAGAAATAGTGTTGAATATACACAGTAGTGTACATTAATTGTGTGTGTTCATTAGCTCTACAGTTGCACCATTAGCTGTGTCATCCTGCCCTGCTAATTACCAGATGTCAGGCAATACCACTACTTTGAAGGATGTAGATCATTACTGAAGGGTGGAGGTGTGCTTTAATGGTCTTTCTGTCATGCCAGTATGGACAGGTACTCACAGGGGATGGTGCGCAGGTACAGGTTGTCTCTTATCACTTGTTGGAGTTTATGGTCCAAGGAGCCTTTCTGAAACTGCAGGCTGAGGTAGTGGCGCAGGTCCGTGTTCAGCACTTTGCCTGTGGAGAAACAATTAACAGCACATGCTAAGTCTTCTAGCAGAAATCATATTACGTTTCATTACAATGATTTGGCAGATACTTTTATCCAAAGCGAATTGCAATTAGAGGTTTCAGGTCAGCGTGAGAAGAAGAGGATATTTCTCACAGAGCAAGGAACAAAAACAAGACGCACAGTAAGATCATCAGTACTACCTAGTGGTGCAACGGATCAAAAAAATCACGGTTCGGATCGGATCA
>JBBPDE010000134.1:3635727-3647907 GCA_037974605.1 Nannopetersius ansorgii
ATTTTACAGGAGAATGAAAAAATAACAGTTCTTCATTTTCTAAGTAAGTCAATGCAACAAGTTTTTAATTTAGGTCAATTTGGAACTTTTCTATTAGTCCATTCATCATTAATATTTCCAGCATAAAGAGCTACATGTCAATCAGCAAGTCATCATTTCAGTTTTGCACTGAAAGGTTTTGACTGAGAGAACTTCTGAATAGAAAGTCGCTCAAGGCCTGCCTTCAAATGTTCAGAAACAGTCCTATTTTGCTTCGAACGGTCTTTGAACCGTTTGAAATGCATTGGTACTCATACACAACACAATGTGTCAACAGCGCTACTCCTTTCCATGGGGCTTTCCTGAAGGCAAACAGGACTGTGCCGCTGATTTAAGTCTGTGCCACTACTAACACAGAAGAAAAATTGATTTATCCTTTTTTCTTCCCCAGTTTATCTTGGTCCCCAAGTGCTACCCTAATGAGACACACAGGCCTATACAGTTGCACACACAGACACGCATGTAGACGAACCTTAAGACACACAAACCCTAACCCCAATCAGTTCTCAAATTAATGAGGGCCGTCCAGAGACAATGAGACAATTAACTCCTCCTCTGCTGTTTACTCACAGCACCGCTTTGAAAGCCCAGTGCCACAGCGGACTTGAGGGAGGCGAACGCCCACATCACTTACCACGCACGCACATGTTCACCTCCGAGGGCTGCTGGAGGAGACCGGCGCTTCAGAAGCAGGTAAACAGTGTAATTTTGGACATGTCAGAGGGTGGCAGCTGAGAGGCGGAAGAAGAGAATGCTGGGAGACAGCAGGGAGGCAGGAGAGAACAGAGATGAGGGCGAGTGAAAGGCACAATTACCTGCATCACGCTTCTGCTCTGTGGCCATGGGGCCTCGCCTGTCAGCCGAACCTGATGTTCACGAGGCCTGGATGATTTGCAGGCCCACCACAGACAGCAGATGGACGACAAACTGATTACAGATGATGACTTCATAAAAATCTCAACACATCTTCTCCTCCTTGATGACATTCCCGCTCCCTACTTTGCAGGAATATCAAGGAAACTGATTCTGCCTTATTCCACCATACTGAGTTCAAATTGTGGTCACTAAAGAGCGTCAACGCCTACAGTCATGATTATGTATTATAAAATAAAACATGTAGTTCTAAAATCTGAGCTACCTTAAAAGCACTCGAAAAATAACCAGTTCCGTTTTTGAGTTCGTGAAGTTTGTTACTATGATATTAGACATTATAAGGCACTATTCAAGGGGTCACATTTGACTGATAAGGGGCTTGGCAATCATAATATTCCGTCGTCAAACTGCATGGTTTATGGCTGCTTATTGCAATAATCAAGTATCAATTAAGTTGTTTTTACTTTGGTAGCTATATTCTATATTCAATCTTTTTTTATGGTAGCTGTATTACGTATTAAGCTATTTTATAATGTAACACTATGGCTAATGCTACTGCTAGGAAACAGAATCATGTCTGTATTTATTAAATCCATCTGTATCAGTGGAACAGTGGAGGAACAGCAGTGACAATTTTGATGGACAAAAAGCAAAGAGAATCAGACATTCTGTCAAACCAGTGAAGCTGAGAGAAGCAATATGACACAGGCCTAGTTTTAGGCTGGAACATCTATTGAGCACAACACACAACACATACTGTTTACTTGCTATAACATTTACTTGAAAGCAGGTTTCACATGCTGTGGGGGACCTAGAAAACTTAACCACTCCTACTGAATATTCAAAGAGGCAGATTGCTTTGCATGGTATTACATGCTCCTGATTTTTTCCACATTCATTCATGTCGGAGCAATGGTTTGTGCCATATGGCCATTTCTGTATTGTAATTATACACACGACTTTCAATGGGACGGCAGAGGAGAGGCACAGCCATCAGAAAATGTATTGGTAAATGCAATCAGGGAGACAATTATAGGAACAGCGATATTTAATCATGCCAGTATTCATGTTACATCGATCAGCGGCCTGACACTCTTCTTGTGGTAGAGGGAGAAAAATCGATGTGATTGTCCTGAGCTGCTGTGTGTGCTGGGAGAAGTGGAGGGGATCAACTTGCAGATCCACAACTGGAACGAAAAGAAAGAGTAATGGACAGACAAGTGTGTGTGTGTGTGGGGCGGGGGGGGGGGGGTGTCAAGCAAAAATGGTGATTAGAGAATCGATCGGTTTGGCCAACTCTTCCCTTGTGGCTGAGGGATGAGACTAAGGCCAGCTTACAGGTCACAGCGATCCAAACAGGGTCTCTAATTAAAAAAGGTCTAAGTAGTGGTTACTAGTCTATCATTCTGGCTTAGTACTTGTGGCCAAAAATTCAGCCAAAACAGTCGAAACCCAACAGACCGTTCACTTCGGGCTCAATTGGATTCAGGATCTGGATCAGGTACAAAATTCTCATTCAGGTTCATGCACCACGCTCTTTATTCCCGCGCTCTACTTTAATACTTTAAACCCAGGTCCAAAAGGTCCACACAGTATGAAAAGTTTAGGATTATGTTTGAAAGTGCTATTGATGAATACATTTTTTACTTGTTGCATATTTAATATTGTTTTACATTTGATTTATTTGCATTATCTCAAGCCTGCTATTATTGGCATTGCATGACTATTCAGAATCAGAATGCTTGATTGATCCTGGAGGAAACTTCTTATGTTACGATAGCAAGGCATACAGAGACAATCTAAAATATAAAGTCTAAATAAATCTAATAAAATACTCTATATGAAATATACTAAGCACAAACACTGGGGTATAAATACTATAGACAATTAACAGTTAAGTGAATTACTAGTAACAAAATGGTAGCTAGGAGTATTCTACCGCATGTGAGAGAGATCGGTAATAAATAAGTAATATGTTAATAATAATAATAATTAATAATAATAATAATAATAATAATAATAATAATAAAGATTCTCAGGTTTAAGAATGAGGTCATTTTTGGACAGAATGCTGTTGGCCACAGGTCTGTGTCGAGACCCAAACTTGGTGTAGTTGAGGTCAGGTATTTGGGCATGTACCAAAATTTCAGGCCAGATTAAAGCTCTTTTCGGTTTTTGATTATAACCAGCACCAGACAGTGCCAAAGAAACATCAGAACACTGTCGAGTAATAACACAACAATTACTGGCATAGATTGAACCTGAAGTAGAGGCCCCAAGAGTGTAAAGTTAAACCTCTTATCCTGAGCCCTGACCTGGTACCATGGGCCAAAAGCTCCGATTATGAGCCTGGTCTCAACAGATGGTGGCAAGGGTGATTATACAACTAGCGCCAGCTGCGTCACCACGCGATCCCAAAACGTACTGGATCAGACTTTGTCAAAAAAGGCAGAACTTCTGCGTCCCACCAAACCAGACTGTAGCTTCCCGTTTTTTTCTTCATGGCTTAGAAATGCATCCCACTGGATTACAGAAAATTGGCTTAATCCCAAAGCAATCCTATGGGATAACTTCTTGTAACTTTGAACCTAAGCTTCACCAATTATCCTCATGAAGAGCTTTACTTACTTCACTGTATTCACAGTTTTTGAGGAACGATGCGGTGAAGAATTACACTTTTCCCCCTTATCACAATAGTAACAGATCAGCTGAGACACATTTGCTTCTTTTGCTGTGTAGCCATCAGGTCAGGGTCAGAAACCACACTGGCAAGTCTATTTAAGTCCACTTAACAACTCAATGCCTTTTGTGGCAAGTGTGTAATGGTTTTGGCACGCAGTTAGGCTTCCTTTACTTATTAGCTACATTAGTAGCGCCAGTGCACAACTGAGGAAGAACGGCAAACACATGTTTTTGGTGGATTTGGGATAAATGAGATGTTTGGAGACACTACTGCTAAAGACAAAGGGCCCCTGAGCTAATTAGCACCAAGCTGCGTCTGCACGCCTCAGTCTTTAGAGATTATAAGCCCCCTGCAGAGGGGACACACTCTTGAACCCCTTTAACGGACACTTAGCCAGCTGACCAACTACATCCTTCTGTCAAATGCAAAAAACAGCCCAGAGGATTAGATGCTGAATTATGATGGGACTCTACGTCTTGCCTCTAACTAGCCTCACTCTGAAAAGCACCTTACATAAACAGAGCTGAGCCTTCAGCCTTCCGACACCAATCTTAGATGGTGGAAATGAAAGGAAATGTGTAAAGAGGGAAGACAGAGACAAAATCGGACCATGTTTGGACATATCAGTTAAAATGACTAATGAACGATTCCTCTATCAAAGAGAAAAGGCTGCACCTCTCTACTACATGACTGGAAAGAGATATGAGAGCACTCCGACTCCATTTATTAAGAGTTAGTGCAAATCGCAGCGCCAACGGACACAGGAGCCCGGTGCTCAGAAGTCTTGCAGCTCATTAGCTGCGCCTTCAGAACTCCTTTAATGGATGCTTAGCCAGCTGACCACTCTGCATGCCCCTCCCTGGACCCCTTCATCCCGCTGTCAAATCTATAACCAGAAAAATCAGCAGGTCAGAGACGGAATAATGAAGGGGGCTCTGAACCAGCCTCTAACTAGCCCCAAGCTGCAAAGCGCCTTCCATAAACTGAACACTGTGTTATTGTGATAAATGATGTCAAGATAAACATGATGGGCACTGTCAGTATTATTAGCAGAAAAACAACCAGTCATTTCAAAACTGCACAGTAACAAAGACCTGATATCAGCTCATTGTGCATTTATTTGTTTTTGTGCATTGAATTGCAGTTTTGTTTATTATGTAATAATGGTAATTAATGGATATCTCCTTAGCAGATTAAAATGAATAATGATACAGTCCTACTTCTAGTGTCACAATATGGCACTTTAACCATATTGCCCAACCCCAGACTAGGGCATAGGCTTCCCCGCATTGGCCCTGGAGACCACCTGCTAGGCACATTTTAGTGTACTCCTTCAACACAGGGCTGATTAGTTGGATCAGTGTGCTGAGAGAATGAGAAGACTAAACCATGGGGCTCCATGACCAGAGTTGGAAACCAGCGGATTGGGGCACGTTCTCATACAGCCATTTAATTAACTTGCTTTAGAATAACTAACACATCTAAGTAAAAGTTTACTTTTTCTTTATGGAACGAGACAAAGCACAGAGAGCACTTTGACTCGACTTGTTAAGCGTCAGTGGAAACCACAGCGCCTGAAGGCACAAGAGCCTTCAAGATTAAGCTCTGCTTTCTTCCATCATACCCGTTTCATTGTTATCAGGCATTCTGCATTTCTACGCCGATAAGCTTCTTCACCCAGAATGCAATTAACAGACAACCCACAGGAGCGCTCACTTTTAGCGAGGGAGCAAAAAAAAAAAAAAAAACACATGAAATGAATTATTTCTCACTCGATCCTTTTTCCCATTTACACCTCAGAGCCTCATCAAAACCCTGTGGCTTCAGAACGGCGAGAAGCTACGACGTCGATCCACCGCCTGTCTCCTGGATGTGGCGCTCGTCCAAGATCGATAAGCCCAATGATGGAAGCGTCAGGGCGGAGATCTAAAGCCATGGGAATCATTGACGGCTACAGCAAGGAGAGCTGAGCAGGCCCATCCCTCACTGCGCTGGACTCGATACTATTTGGTCAGCAGCGGCAGATGGATGGAGCGCTCTAGGCTAATAAACAGAGCCATTCAGTGAAGGAGTGGCTCGGGCATTCGCGAAGCAGTGCCAAGCTCATCCAATCCAAGAGCCTCTGGACCTCCTCCTGCTGTGCTCCCACTAGATCAGACTAGTTGTCTCCAGCCCAACAAGAACAACAACAAAAAAGATCTCATCTGCATCCAGCAATGTTAAAGTAATGGTTCAGCAAAACCTTTTTTTTACTCAAATTGATTCAATATTTGCAATGTATTCAATATATCTCTTGATATAGTTATTCAGCCAACACATTCAGCATCTGAAGTTTGCATCTTTACTTCAGCCCCAGAGCTATGAGGTAGGATTTGGCAACTTCTACCAAACTGGCATATGATGTCTACAGTGAAACAAAAATTATGGCCAATTAATGATTGGAGGTTGGGGTTTGGGTTATGGGTTATAAATAGGGATCGGCCAGTGATCGGAAACGATTACTCACACGTATTGCCGATTTCAAACCGATTCTTTTTTGGGAGGTTTATTTATTTGTTTATGTATTACATTTTATTTATTTAAATTTGTAAAGAAAATTTGTTATCATATGTCACTATTATAAAAGTAAACAGGGAAAGTAACTACCACGTTACATTAAAAAAGTCTTCTTTTGTCGTTGTCATCGACTACATGCGGCAGCTCTAATTTTCTGTTATCTGGGGAAAAAATCGTATCGGAAAAATTTGTATTGGCCAATCACACTTAAAAAAAATTCGGTAATCAGAATTGGCCAAGAAAATTGCAATCGGTGCATCCCTAGTTATAAAGGTACCACAATTTTCACAATCACATACCTGGCAAAAAATGGGATGAGTAGTAATAAATTAACCATCATTTTAAAAAGCTCAGAGTGGGTTTGGTGAGAAATGTTTCATTCTAGAGAAACTCAACAAGTCAACAAGAATGGTTCACAGTAGTGGTGAGTGGAACCAAACGTCTGCCTCTAAAAGCTCCATCACAGACAGCTACAACATCAGAGGTGCATGAGTAACCACCTAGCAACGCTATAGCAACCATTAGTAACCACCTAACAACCACAGTTTCCATAGCAACCGCACAAGCATGTCAGTTAAGTAATAGCCATTTTAAAATGTATAAAAGAAAGTACATAAGAAATAAAGTATCTTTACCACCAATAGAAAAAAATGACGAAATGTATGGACAAAATTCATTTCCATTAGTATCTTTGAAACCTAGACCTATGTTTGTTCATTTATACAGATAATAATAGGTCATACAGTGTCAGAAGCAACAGCAATTTGAGATTACATGACCCAAGTGTACGTCTTTAAAGAACTTAACTCTATTGAAAGTGAAGCTGAAATGGAAACAGCTACCAATGACCTCAGTGCTTTTGTGTTCACCAGATGAACAAACGTTAAAAGAAAGATGACTCACTTCTCTTTCTAGTCTTCTTTAGCACTTAGTAGATCACAGACCCCATGGTGTTCACCATAACTGCTTTAGAACTCCTTCCAGTTATGGTGGAAATGTCCCACCAAATTGCAAAATCATTAAAAGAACCTCATGGTCCTAGATATGCATTCAATGTACTACACTAGAGACACATTTGATTCAAGAGTACATTTACATTTCCGGCATTTATCAGACGCTTTTATCCAAAGCGACTTCCATTCCCTACCTACAGGAGACAGTCTCCCTGGAGCAACTTGGGGTTAAGGGTCTTGCTCAGGGACCCAGTGGTGATATGCTGAAGGTAGGATTCGAACCCACGACCTCTTGATCTGGAGGCAAGTATCCTACCCACTGAGCTACCTCCAGTATACACGAGTATACACTAGATGAAGTGCACACACTATTAAGAGATGAATAATGCAATTTTCACCTTTTCCACCAGTAAATCTAGCAATAAATAGCTATATTTTATAACGATATGTACAAATTTCCAATAAGCATCCAAATGGCAGCTCAGAGCCCCCAAAGAATGATGGGCATCTGATGCATCTATGCATGCAATTTTTTAATTAAATGTGTTTATGATGCAGCTTATTATACTGTATATATACTGTATGTTTTAAAAAAGCAATACAGTCCTGTGTTCTAACGATTTCAGTTCAGGTAGGGGGCTATAAGCATCACCCTTTAACCACAGTATAACACATAGGCTCTCGTGGCTTATAGCTTTATGCTAGTGCAGAGGTCTCTTCATGAGATCACACAAACCCACAGGCAGCCTTCACCCAGGCAGTGTTTTGTTTTACCAACTAAGTGCTGGGAAACTGTGTGTGTGTGTGTGTAAGGTAAGCCTTGCGGTTCTTCAACCATAAAATGAAACACAAAGTGGGTCAGGTCATCTTGTTTTCACAATGGATAAATCAAAGTGGCACACAAACGAAGTGCACTGAGGTGGTCTGAGTTCAAGAGGTGGTCTGAGTTCATTTTGGAGGCCATTTAGACTGGCATGAGTTTGTTTCAGGTATTTATTTAAGCAAAGAAAAAACACTTGAAGTGCTGAGACTGCACAAGTGTGAAATGCCCTAACTTAATTCAGCTGAAGGAAAGTGCACCATGATGTAGGCATGCAGCTAAATAGAAGTCTGAAAGCTTCAATTACTTGCAAATTTAAAAAGGCAGATCAAAAACTTGCTTAATTGACTACATTTAGAATAAAAGGATTTTTTTCTTACTACATTACTGTTTTAACAACTGCCAAAAACAACAAGCTTCAAGATGTCTATGGGACACGGTTGCCCTGGAAACCAGACACCTGTGGCACTTCTGCCCTTGGCTGGCACCCGTGATCCCACCAAGGGGCTCTGAGAGCCGGCAGGTCCTCTTGAAATCTTCCATCAGCTCCTCAACAGCCTATCAGCTTTAGAGGCAATGCTCATTACCGCCTCATATTAATTACCAGGCTGGCATCAGAAAGGGTTCTTGTCCACACGCCTGGTTTCTTGATGAAGCAAAAGCTGCTGCTGGCGGCTTTCTGGCCTCGAGCCTTGGGTGACTGATGAGGATGAGCCCAATCTCTCCAGAGCTGACCTGGCCTCTTATCAGCCACTCTCCTCCCAGCACTCAGCGCATCACTCCTCCGAGCAGACCTTCTCCCAGCAGCCTCATACTGCCATAATGAAGGCTGCTTGGGCTAAATTGCACGGCTAGAAATACGGCAGACTCTGGGATAACAATGGCCTCTGGAGGCTGGTGCATGACCTCCTGTCTGTGCAAGGCCACAGTAAACGGACCAAGATGGGCCTCCAAAAGTGGAGATATCTGGAACAGCGTGAGGCTTTTGCCATGGACTGGGTGTTGATCAATATGTCAGACAAAAATATTCCGCCTCTGGGAGGTAGCATCGTTTTTAAAGATTTTTCATCTGTACGAGCAAGGAAATGCATTTATGCTCCATGTAGCACAAAACATGAATCCCGTTTAATGGCTCTGGGAGTCAAGTGTAGGCATTAGTTACATTCAGCGGCGGCGACGGGTACTTCAGACAGCAGTGATGAATGTAAACACTTCCAGCACTGGGAAAATCAAATGAGTCATTGTCCATCAATCTCCCCAGACTCCAAATCCAGGAAGAATAAAGATTTATTGATAATCGTTTGATATCCCTCAGACGAGACAGGGCAGAAATTGGGAACGTCTGGCGTTTCCATATCAAAGTGTATTACTTAGAGCAGCAAACGCAGTACACATGACCATGTAACGAAAAACGATTTTCCAATTACAGTACATGAGCTGGAGGACTGAGAGCTGACTGGGACAGTGACGCACAGAGACATTCATTTGTGGCGCATGGATGGAATGCTATATTTATCCTGGATTGCACAGATAGTTGGTGACATTCTGTGTGCCGTCTGAGGTCAGGGTTAATCTGGAGGCCTGAAATGCTCAGCTTGCCCAAAGCTGCAGCTCTAGGACCTACAGGCTAGGCGAAAAGAGCTGTGGTCAAAGGAATTGGAGAAGGAAATCTAGACAAATAAGCCTAATAAACCCATTCAAATAACACATAACCGATGCCTGTATTTAGGGGTCCAACACTGTAGATGTTCACTGGGAGAAAAATCACCCTGAAAATGAGCGCGGCCTTTAGCAGTTTACGCAAAATATCCCTACCTGAAATCAATACCAGACTCAGAGCTTTCCAACTGGGAGGATGTTTATAAAGACCCCTCTCCCTCCACATTGCAAGGCTCATCATAAAGAAAAAGTTGTTGAAACCTTCGGTATTGATCCCCAAGGGCCACTGTCTCCAAAAGACCATTTATCACGGCTAGTTAAGGCTTAAATTCAGCCTGTTAAAACAAAACGAGCCTTCGCTTTTCTCCATCAAGAAAATTACACTATGGTGCTGTTTGGTGCAATATACTAAAGTGCTCCTGTAAATCTATTTACACTAGAATTTTCTAAATCAATCAGAGCACTAATGGCTCAGGAGATCCCCGCAAGAGTAAAGCCGTGGCTCTTGTCAGGAGACTGCCAAGCACGTGATCCGGAGCCATGTGATCGCGGACTGCGGCAACACAGCCAGCTTTTCTGTTTAGTCAAAGGCCCTTGCAAATGAAGCAGGGGGAAGAGCAATCCATTATAGCCCTAGTGGAATGCACAGAGTACAAGTTCTGAAAACCTGTTAAAAATAGAGAGAGCAGGCAGCCAGGCTTGCTCTGCCTCTGGCGTGGTGGAGCAGAGAGCGGAGTGCAGATGTGACAGGTGGGGGCCGCTGTGTCTACATGCCTTGCGCTGGCCAGTGAGGGGAAGTCATAGGTTGTGACATTCCTAAAGCAAACAGTCCCAAAACAGAGCAGGGGTGAGGGGCACAGTGTCGTCTCATGATAATTACAATGCCGTTCTCTTGCAGCCCCTGTCCTGACCCGGCACCAAAACACAAGACGAGTACTGTCCCAGAGTCGGCCCTGTTTTATTTCTTATTTCTTTGCTCTTGTTCACTGCATGGCTTCATGTGAATATCCAGGGACAGAGACACAGTGGAATAAAAGCACCCTAAGCTCCACTAACCGCAAGCAGACAGAGAAAGAGGGGGGCAAGGAGAAGAAGTTGGAGGAGACGGAGAAGGAGAAGAAGGAGAAGGAGATGGAGAAGGAGAAGAAGTTGATAAGGAGATGGAGAAAAAAAGACAATAATAAAGGGAGATGTAGAAGAAGGAGAAGAATTAAGATTAGAAGAAGGAGAAAGACAAATATGAGGGCAAGAAGAAGGAAAAAGAGAAGAAGAAGAAGAAGAAGAAGAAGAAGAAGAAGAAGAAGAAGAAGAAGGAGATTGAGAAAAAGGACAAGAAGAAAAAGGAGATGAAGAAGAAGAAGGAGAAGAAGGAGATTGAGAAAAAGGACAAGAAGAAAAAGGAGATGGAGATGGAGAAGAAGAAGAAGAAGAAGAAGAAGAAGAAGAAGAAGAAGAAGAAGAAGAAGAAAGAGAAGAAGACGAAGAAGAAAGAGAAGAAGAAAGAGAAGAAGAAGAAGAAAGAGAAGAAGAAAGAGAAGAAGAAGAAGAAGAAGAAAGAGAAGAAGAAGAAGAAGAAGAAGAAAGAGAAGGAGATGGAGAAGAAGAAGAAGAAGAAGAAGAAGAAGAAGAAAGAGAAGGAGATGGAGAAGAAGAAGAAGAAGAAGAAGAAGAAGAAGAAGAAGAAGAAGAAGAAGGAGAAGAAGGAGAAACAGGATAAGGAGAAGGATTAGAAGAAGGGGAAGAAGAAAGTGGAAGAGAAGTAGCAGCAGCAGCAGCAGCAAAAGAAGAAGCAGAGGGTGAAGAAGATGAAGATGATGATTATGATGAAGAAGAAACTACAGAGATGTTCACCAGAATGAGGCTTCAGCCCATAAATATGATCCTGATCATCATTATCCCCACAGGCAAAATCAGTGTACTCTCACCGCTGGTTTTAATTGGCCACTGATTTTAAGAGCTCGCCTCATTCCGACTCTAATGGGTAGCATCTCATCAGGCTCAAACTGAGCCGGAACCTGGGGGCCCTCAATGTGTTAAGAGATGGGGCTCTGGTCGCAGGGCTCTGAACGACGATCATCTCATTTCATCATTTACCATCACAGAGCGCTGGGAAATCCAGCGTTTCAAAACTTTATTGCAGTATTGACCAACACTGGACCACTGTGCGACTGCACTTAAGTGCTGCAGCCCAAGCCACGGATCAATAGAACGGCTGAAGCACATCCTTTCGGTGCACACACAGCAATCAACAATTCAACAATCATCATTCTTCTCATGCCGTAACCTGATCCTGCCTTATCTGCGGAAGAGCAAACTGGAAGAATGAGATATTCAGCACGGCCCGCTTGGGCAGAGGGCCTTTTTCACAGGCACGGAATCTCCTCTTGAAGAACGGGGCACATCCAGAGAGCAACACAAAGGCGGGCATGAAGAAACAGCCTTGAAATTAGGCTAGATTAGAAAGACCTGTGAATAAACTTTGTTACCCGTGGAAAAAATGCCGGAATTTACAGAACCCCTTGTTTACACACACACACACACACACACACACACACACACACACACACACACACACACACACACACACACACACACAC
>JBBPDE010000134.1:3666357-3685886 GCA_037974605.1 Nannopetersius ansorgii
TTTGTTTCCAAATAGTTCAAGAGACCACTACAAATGTTTTGCACTTTGATGGAGTTTTAACTGGTTTGCTGATGTTTTTTAAATGTTAATGGACAGGTATGTCCAGTTTGGGATCAGGGGCTGTTCTTGCTCGGACCCCCGGTTTTTGCTCCTAAACACTTTGTGTTTATGTGATATTTTACACATGATTTTATACTAAAAATAAAAAATTCTTATTGCATGAATTGCAGATAACTACTAGCGTTAATTTTTTTTTAAAAACAGGGTTATTGTTTCTGAAGTTAATTGAGCGAACTTAGGTTAATGCCACACCCCTAATATAAATATGATGATTTGTGATGATGTTACACTCTAATGATAAAAAAATTCTTATTGCAAGAATATATATATATGCGTGTTTGTGTGTGTGTGTGTGTGTGTGTGTGTGTGTGTGTGTGTGTGTGTGTGTGTGTGTGTCCGAATGTCAGAGAGCACACGCGCATAGTAATAAAATATTAGAATTATTTTTATAGTGTGAACAATAAATATGCTACCAGAACACTTTAATTTCATTTTAAACTCTCTTTATTTTAATAGAAATAAAAAATCAGACAACTTTCCTCCCGGAGGAAGCTTAAAAACAGGGTTGCTATCACTAGCTGTTAGCATTAGCAGCATGCTGTGAGCCAAAACAAAGGCTCGTACACATAAGAAAAGTTGGAATAACTCTATCCACCCACATGTTTAGACAGGGCACAGTTTACTAAATAAACTGAGATAACTGTTGAAAATCGGGGGGAAATGCCTGCACAACATTATGCTCTTGGATTTCAAACCATTTAAAGATGCACTTTCTATATTTATACATACATTCATGAAATATGAAAATGTACAGTAAATTATATTTAAAATATTATATATATATATATATGACCTGATCTGGCAAAATGAGTCACAGTGACCCAATATTCAAAACTGAGGTTTAGGTATCATAAAAAAGATGAAAAAATAAGCTTTAATATTATATTTTGGTCAAATCTGTATCAGAAACGATTGTCAAGCTACGTTTTAATTATGGTATCACAGCAAAATAATGAAAAAAACACCAACTGAAAAACATAGAAAAACGCATTTACATTGTTTTGTCAGTCTTTTGTTGGTATCTTTAACAATCCATAGCATCCAAAGAGATGCACGCAGTATTCAACAACAAAATTTTACTACAGGCATTTACACAGTATATTAAATCAGACTGAAGCGTCAATTATTTGAAAATATTTATTAAGTACTTATCAAATAATTCATATTTTTATAAGATTTGAGAGCTGCTACTCAACTGAAATAGCCATTAAATGCATTTTCACAATTATTTCTATGAAGAAACTATTATATATATGTGTATATATATATATATATATATATATACACTGCTCAAAGAAATAAAGGTAACACATTGTAACTTCAAGTCAGTCACACGTCTGTGAAATCACACTGTCCACTTTGTAGACAACACTGATTGTCACTGCGAGAGTGTAGACTGTAAATCAGTGTTGCCCTCCTCAGTGGACAGTTTGATTTCACAGACGTGTGACTGACTTGAAGTTACATTGCGTTGTTTAAGTGTTACCTTTATTTTTCTTTTCTACTACTAATTACCAAACAAATTCAGAACCTGCTGTGTAACTAATTTCTAAGGTTTATAGTTATAAGAATGTGGGCCGAAATGTGGACCCTCACACAGACCCTGGCAGTTGAAGGTACTGCCATGAAGAATAGAGACGAATTTCATTTGGTAACTAAAAATAGAGTGAAATGTGGAGGATGGAGTGATCTGTTCCAAGGAATCCATGTTACATCAGATCGCTCCAGATTTGATTTCTCTATGGAAAAAGTGACATCAGTGTACAATGCTATTCTATATTTATTAGTTTATGAGAGCTATCACCAGCATCCTGTCCATAACCCTGCAGGAAGGCCACAGGTTTGGTTCTGGCTGGTGAGTTCAGGCGTCCCGGGCTCATTCAGGTGGTTCTGGTCCATCGTGTGCGAAGCGTGTTTGTTCTGTCCTTCTGTAATCACAGTCCAGCCGCGCTCCGCCAGCCTCCTGTCACATCAATCACTCGCTTGTTTATTTGCAAGCCTCATTATGTTAGCTTGGCATCTGCCCTCCCTCCCTCTCCCTCTCTCTCTCTCTCCTCCTCCTTTCTTCCTCCTAGCAGTCCAACTATTCCCACTCAGTCTGGAACAGGCCCACAGCAGGCAAACACCACATCTTACAGTTCTTACAGTTTCAATAGAGATGCTACACTTCAGTGTTTATTATGATCCAAAACAACAAATTAGGCTTCAAAATGAACCCTCCTAGCACCGCTAGGGCGAGTACTTTACAACTTGAAAGACTTTGAAGAAATTGAGAAGTTCTGAGGAAGGTGCATAGCCTAAACTTTCTGTTCATGCCAAACTGTGAGAAATTTGATCATGATTGATCAATGACATTACTGACGCATGCACTATCTAGACAAACATTGCTCTAACACATGGGTCACCATAAATATAAATATTACATTTATCAGATGCTTTTATCCAAAGCAACTTCCATTCTCTACCTACAGGGGGCAGTCTCTCCCTGGAACAACTTGAGGTTAAGGGTCTTGCTCAGGGACCCAGTGGTGGTTGCTGAAGGTAGGATTCGAACATGTGACCTCCTGGTCCGGAGTCAAGTATCCTACCCACTGAGCTACCGTCACCCCAGGCCTTAGGACCAAAAATGTAAAAATGCAATAAAACTAGAGATGTGCCGATCCGATATTCTGTATCCGTATCGGTCCGATCCTGACCTAAACTAATGGACCGGAAGTCAGGAAGGAATAAAAATGCATTTGGATCCATTAAAAATTACGGAAAATAATTACAGCACACATAACTTGACTTGTGAGGTGCATAACGTGAGAAGATGCATCACGTGATGAGTTTCTGTTGTGTGTGAGACTTGCCAACATGTCGGCAGTTTGGAGTTACTTCAGACTCAAAAAAGAAAAAGCCAAGACTGCTGAATGAATTGGGACACGCCCTCCCCCTCCCCCATTGAATGTGCTCACAACTTTCTAGGCGTGGCAACCATCAATCTCTATGAAACATCACAGTTAGATAGGGCTCGATGAGACTTTTCCAAAGACCCCCGTTTGCCAATAGCCCCCGGCAATCCAGAGTTTCATCGTTCACCGCGCATGGGTGTCCCATTACTTTCGTCCGAGGGGAACGGTAGCACTCTGGATTGTCGAACGAGGATGGAGTTTCACATTTAGAGTGAGAGATATATTTTTCATATTTAACCTTTAGATTTAAGATCATTTAAGGCAAATACTCCATGTTGAGGGCATATCACAGCATGCAGTCCAGCACCCTGCTAAGTAACAGCCAATTGTAAACAAGGGGTGTGGACAATTAGCATATCGTGCCATTTGTAAAAGTGCTACCTTAATATCCCAGTCTCTGTTTGTTAAAGTGTAAGCACATGATTTAGTGTGTGTGTGTGTGTGTGTGTGTGTGTGGGGGGGGGGGGGTTAGCAGTAAATGTGTGAAAATTGTATGAAAATTGTGCTAAATTATGAGAAAATGACACCTCTAAATTTGTTTTTACAAATAGCAACCCGTAGGGGACATTTTACTATACCATGTTCTCTGTGAAATGTTTCTCCCTTAGTATATCACAGTTATGATTTTTGTATTTGTATGAAGGTATACAAAATATATCCGGACGTTTTTTGAAAGCATTATTTTTTGTTTTCTGTTTTTAAAAAAAACTCTGCAAGTATTGGATTTGTACCGTATCGGTAGACATCCACATTTACAATATCGGTATCAGACATAAAAAAAGTGGTATCGTGTCATGTCTAAATAAAACATGTAGTTAACTAACAACACAAACAATAGTTAGGAGTAGTAGAGATCAGTAGTATATAAATAATATTGACATAAATAAATATATTTCACATGGTAAGTGTTACGGGTCGGTCAGTGGCCACTGCTTTTCAGTTGTTTTTGGTTCTGTTTTGGTACGGTTTTGGGGACTTTTATTTTGATTTTCTGATCTGTTTTGTGTCACATGTTTTGGTTTCAGATGTTTTGTGTTCTGTGTCTAATGACTGACGGTATTTAAGTTCTGTTTTGTATGTTTCACGCCGTCAGTCCATCGTCTCATTATCGCCTTACATGTGCCCTGGTTTCTCACGTTTATTCTGAGTCTGATTCCTGTTTTCTGGTTCCTGTTTTCTTTTGCGGCCATTGCGCCAGGTTTTGTTTTCTGTCTTGTAAATAAACGTACAACCGTAGCATGGAACTCTGGTCTCCAGCCTGCTCCTTGGCACCAGGTAAATCACGACAGGGGATTAACCCCCCTGGTCGTGACACTGGACAGCAGATTTTGAACATAGATTTTGAAACTGAATGGCTGACATACTGCATTAACCTCATTTAAAATTAAGGAAAAAATCTTTTTCTGCTCTATGGGCCCTTTATTTCATTTTATTATACCTGTGTCTGCTCTATGTCATCTGACCTATCACTGCATGTGGCACTTTAAGGACAGCCCAGCGCACCCTGCTGCCTTCAGACTGCTGGAGGCGTACATCTACCTGACTGTTAAGATGCGCCATCACGCAGCAAAAACCCTGGACATCGGCGAATACAGAAAGAAGGTAGGATGCAGTCTTATGCTAAAAATTAAGAGACGAGTCATTAGCACATGCACCCCATCACAGCTACTCATTTCAAATGACTCTAGTGACAACTTCTTCGATGTGTACACAATTGTCAGTTTATTAAAGATGCAACAGACTACTGAACACATCTAAAGTGGAAAAATGTAAAGGTTTACACACCCCTCCATTTTTAATAAAAAGATAACCACAAGTGGTGCAACTTAACACAAAATAATGCATCATACCTGTTGTGTTACAGAGTACCACACTTCCATTAAACCTGTGAACAGTACAGGTGCAACAAGAGAAACACCCCTTAAAACAGGGGCCAGAAATTCTCTACTAGACCAGCGAAACACTTTGGCAGGACCCTAAAATAAAACCCCAAACTCATCTGCCACGTGTTTGGAGGGGGCTACAGGGTGAGAGGGACATTATTTACCGATGTGACACTTAATACAGAGACTGGGTTAACCATACTGGCTATGTTTACATTACTATATGACACAAATCTGATTGTTTTTACCTTAATGTTACACAGATCTGATCTTTTCAGCTACATGGAGACAATTCTGAACCCGTTTCATATATGGTCCTGAACTGGATACGTATCCGACTAATGGATATGAGACCTTAATTAGAACAATAAGAACAATAGAATTGGTTCTTTTTGACTGATGTACTTTTCGATATGTTTTAAATGTGCTCTATAAATAAATTATTTGATTTTATTTAATTTACTGATAGTCTGTCCTTACTGACTGGGATGTGTGCATGCAAGTCATTTCCAGGCACAAATTCATTCACAACAGAGGTTTTCTACCCAACCTGAACCTGACGTTTTTTTTTTCAGCCAAGCCGCTTGTCCTAACTTGGGCCACCAGGGGTGCTGGAGCCTCTCCCAGTGCTCACAGGGCAAAAGGTGTAGAAACACCCTGACCAGCGGGGTATTCCATGAAACCCTTTCCCTTACTTTCCCTTGAAATAAGCCAGACTTTCCCTTAATCCTGTTTCAAGGAATACCCCTCAGGTCTCCAGTTCGTTACATGGTAAACACACAAACACATTCACAACTCGGGGCAATTTAGCGTCTTTGTACTGTAAAAGCAAGACACAGGGAGAACCTGTTAAAGCCAAACAGAAAGGACCCAAGAACCAAACCCAGGATCCTCATGCTTTCCGAGTCCCATGAGGGTGATTTCTTACTATGTAATATCAAGCATTCTCACATATTATCCACTCTCTATTACACTCTCCTGACAACAGATGTGTTTGGAATAGCTGCAGAGTTCGAGGAATATGTGAATGTGCCCTTCAATAAAACCATGGATGATAAAAGTGAAGTTGTAGATTGGCGGAAACTACAAATGGGATGTTTCCTCTGTTTGTGAAGTTCAGCTAAAGTCTATAGAGCATTCTGTGAGTTTCACCAGCAGTAAGAGAAACTCTAGTGAAAGGGGGACTAGCAGTTGACCAGAGAGTGTGGATACTGTTCTCTCCCAGTCGTCAATTAAACACAAATACAAATACAATAAACACTATGGGAGTATTACAGTGTAAAATACCAGTTTATGGTATTTTAGTCAATTAACTCGGACTCCCAGTAGGTAAGAAAAGCTGTAAAGTTTCACTTTCAATTTTTGTAGTACCAGTGGGGACATGGTGGACCGGGTCGTGAGGTTGGTACAGGTTCGGGCGTCAATTTATGCCCATGCTTGTTCACACTAAGGATCTGAGAAAAAACATACAAACAAATTGAACAATAAGGTCCTTAATGTGTGAAACTGTTATCTATAGGATACTGTAGTGGCTTTTACTATTTAGCGTGAATATCTGAGCATTTCTCTTTTAATAAAATCTGTCATTCCAGTATAGAAATACCAATGATTGTAAACATATACAATACATGTTAGAATTGGTATTTCTGATCTACCTCCCAACAGTAACCAAAAAAATACTCCTAAAAAACAAATCCATCCAAAATATTATGCACAGCAAAGCTAAAGTTCAAATGACTCCATTTCTGATTCTTCGCCAAGAGCCTTCACCACAAACACATCAGAGACAAAGCGATGTGCCTGTGCCAGCTTTAGTGAACGAAACATCCAGTGTCACTGGTGCTAGACTCGCTCCACTTCTTTAACCAATGTTCTTCCTCAACAGTGAAATAACAGCTATTTCAACGACAGTCCGCCATCCTTCTAGATCGGGTCGATTTCATCACCGTGACCTGAAGTTCATCACCTCAAAACTGAAACAATGAAAAAACAATGTACAATGTCCAAAGATTCTGGGATTGAGAAAAGGTTCAATACTCCAAGGCTGCAAACAGCAGAAGGTTCCACACAGGCCTCCTTCCAGCCTGGAGTCTCCGAGTTTGGCCAAGACTGCAGATGATGTTAAACTTTGCTGCTCCACAAAGCCGTTGGGAATAAAATGTAGGAGACTGACCATAGCAAATAGTAAACACATGCAGGAGGGAAGGAAGAGCAGAACACCATAACAACACCTGGAAACAGACACAGGACACATATAACTAACAATATTAAACACTTTTTTGCAGCGATTTTTAATTACAAAATGACATGTCTGCTCTGAAGCAAAGACATTTCTACTTTAGAAACATAAGTACCTCCAGCATAAACTGCTTTCTTCCAGGCCTGGGACTCCAACACTCTGTCATGTGGGTAGAAGCCCTGGCTCACCATGAAGAGAATCATGGCCACTGCAGTGATGCGAAGCATCGTCATGTTCCCTCCAGTCAGAAGAGAGGTACAGGCAAGAATGGCAGAAGAGTAGATGCATGGCAAGCCACGGTACATGAAAGGGATACCTGCAAAGTTAAAGGTCACAGTTCACAAAATGAAATTTTTGATGATTTTATATTATTGCTTGAAGAACAGGCAAGTGCAGGACATGCAAATGGAAAAAACGATTCACCCTATATGCTTCTTCTGTATGCTTATGGCTTTGCATTTTCTGCCAGCGATTTAGTTTTTTCTGCTATGTGGACTTTTCCATAAAGAGTTAGCCAAAAGAAAAGCTGCCCTACAAACACTACTGCACTCACAACACACATGGAGGCATTTTTTATTTTTTACACACACACACACACACACACACACACACACATACACACACACACTGCAATAGTTCATTAAAGAGTAGCAACCTGTGCACACACATACACACACACACACACACACACACACACACACACACACACACACACACACACACACTGCAATAGTTCATTAAAGAGTAGCAACCTGTGCACACACATACACACACACACACGCCCGCAACTGTACAAACAGTGAGCAGAAAAAAAGGGAAAAGTGGTCTTTTACTATTTTTTCCATGACTATATATTAAATATTGTTCTGTCTGCAGTTGTGTTTAAGTAATAGTACTTCTGCTGTATCTGCCATTTTATTTAAAGCACATAGTGTCATTTCAGTTACTATTATTAGTATTGTTATTACTATTTAGAAATGTCTCTGATCTCCACGAACACTGGTGTGAGTGTTAAGAAATATCAGGTTCCTCACCGCTGGAGAAGAAACAGAGGCGAACGAACACAGACAGCACATAGCACATGCAGAGGATGTTATCCAGGAGGCTCGGCGTCCTCAAAAGCAGAGAGGTTGCGATTCCAAAAGTTGTGAAATCAGCAAAATCGTCCAGTTTGGCACCTAAAATACAAGAAATGCAAGAAAACGGAAGTCAAAGCTGGGTTGACTGCGCTGCTATTCCGTTACCTCATTCATCTTCTCTAAGGCAAGACGATATTTTGCTTTCCTGTGACAGATGGTATAAACAGGAGCTTCAGCAAGGGCTTATGACAGCTACAAGTGTTAATCCCCTCTTTGGAGCTTTTATGGACCTAAAGTCACCTTTTCATTGCAGCCTCAGGGTTTGGGTGGGAGCACAAAGTGAAAGGTAGCTGTAAATTTCCACGTCAGCCCCAAAATAGCTCACCATAATAAACAATCCGCTGGGGTCTCTTTATCCCTGCAGGGGGGCATGTTTTCATGCAGGCTCATGTGAGCACGCTGGAATTCCGATCCCTAGGTCAAGCATTTGAGCAATGTCAGATATGCAGGGAGTCCAAAGCGCCAGGATAAAGCAGACAATTACAGCGTGATCCCCCCCGAATTAGATGGACTAATCAGAAAGTGACTGTTCGGACGACAATCGAATTCGATTGACAACCTCCCTTGAGAAAGGGATGAGCAAAGAGGGCAAAACAACACCTAGCGGCAAGGTCACACAGAAAGGCCGAGCAGAGAGCACAAAGCAAGCGAATGGGCCGAGGCATGGGGCATTATGGAGCGCTGCCGAGCTATTTCAGACAGCTGGGTGGACGTGACCGTCGATACACAACCGCACTGTTTCCCACTCAGTGTTTCGGGGGGATTTGCCTTGGCTGTTTAAGGATCACAAAGTAATACACCAAAAGATAAAAAATGCTCCATTAAACTATAAGTATAGGCAGCTGGTGCCTTGTGGTTAGGGAACTGGCCCTGTAATAAGAAGGTTGTGTTCAAATCCCAGGACTCATTTGGCAAATATGTTAAATGCATGTGCTGTGGCATGTTCACGTATGACAAATGGTCACTTTACACTTTATTTAAGTCCCTTATAGTCACACATAAACACACCACAGCACACAGTGTGAACTTCTTTCCTTGCATTTAACCCTTTCACCAAGTGAAGCAGTGAGCTAACACCAACCAGGGCCACCCGGGAGAGCAGTGTGTGGGGAGGGTACCTTGCTCAAGGGCACCTCAGTGGTACCACTGGCAGTCCTGGGATTCAAACCCATGACCTTCTGATCGCAGGGGCAACTCCCTGACCAATAGCCCACCAGCTGCCCCAAATCACGTAAATGACGTAAAAAAGAGCTTTTCCTTGGAAATCTGTGCTAAAAGTTATTTCAGATGTGAAGCCGGGTCACTGGACGAGGACGGAGTCGAGTTTGACGCTGCTTTAGACCGACTTTCTTACGACTTCATAACAGAGCTACAGGGCACAGCCCACTCTCCAACGCACCCACTCACTCACCCAGTGCAGAACAGGCATTCAGCTGCCTAGCAACTGCTCCATCTGCCAAATCCAGCAGGTAACCAATCAGCACCAGCCAACACGCAGCATAATGGTGGCTGTGGAAAAAAACAAAAGCGTTAATAGGTGACAACACAGCGCAAAGTGGGGCAGCGTATGAAAACAAGTTAAAATGTTTCAAAGTCGTGTCTGCTCCAGTTTCTCTAGAGCTGCTTAACAAGTGTGCTGTGCCAAATATAGCAAAAATATTTGATGTCGTATCCTTAGTTGAATGAAAGTTATAATAAAAAAAGCATTTGATAGCATTCACTGCTGTTGGCATGAACTCTATCAGCAGAGTTTAAACACCAGTGGTCTCACCCATTCAGACTGCTGAGAATGGAAGCCATCCCCATGACCATGTTGGCAACAGACAGAGCGTTGGCAGCATTTTTACGGGCAAACTCTTTGAGTTGGACCCAACTGGCCCTTTCCCTCAGGAACAGTTTGTTGGTGCCCTGGAAAAAGCCTAAGACCAAGCAGAAAAGGTAATGATTACACAGTGGCTGTTATTCTGACAGCGCCAGGCTGTGGAAAGCCTAGTGTGAGTACACAGATGTGAAGCCAGGTATTAATCTGAGCCCAGGCCTTCACTGTCAGATCCGTCTAAAAGTACATTTATGAACAAAATGCACATTAATTTGTGACGAGGCTATTTATATCGGCCTGAACCTAACAGGGCTATATTTAAACATTCAAAGGTGCTTAGGGAAGATTCTCAAGAAGAAAACGAAATGCCCTCCTTTAAAGAACTCCCAATGGAAAAAAACAAACATAATGCATATAAATAAAATATAGCAGTAACATTTTCTTCACACGTCAAATAAGAGTTTGAGCTTGAAAGCTGGAAAAGAGGGAAAAAAAAGACGGCACTGTGAAAAACTGTGCAATGCTGTCAGAAACTATGAATATTTTAACTATGAATATCACATGCTTAACTGAACTACATCCAACTAAACTTAGTCTTTGTAGGGAAACATTCCTTTGCACAGTATTCTTCAAACACTGACATCACGACATGCTCAGAAAAATGGAGACATTATCTGATGTAACCGATCATGATGAAGATAAACACCATCTTACAGCCAACCCTCAGCATGCTTTATGTTTTCTTGACATCAGTGTTTTCTTGACATCAGATGTAACTGAAGGGCAATTTTTACTATTTTCACATCCGCACCACCTAATGTGTTTAACACGGCTCATGTTTTAGGGAGGTACTCAACTTACAATTTAATTTACGAAACTAAATTCAACACTGTCACAAGGTTTTGAACAAAATTTGAATGGAGAAAAATGGTGAATGCAACAACACTCAAGCAGGGAGTGGTGTGCTGGAGGAGGTAACTGATTGGTGCTATTACTTGAAAAACAATCCAGTTGTATTACATGGCAAAATGAATTGAATATCCCTTCGCCATGATGCAACGTGATAGATTTGTGCTGTGCAGTATCACAGTGTCACGATGCATCAAGTGGATTTTACACCAGAAGCAAAGCGACACTGCAAGCCTTATCCACATCTTTCCATTAATCTTTATTCTTTACACATTCATTATCATGGCATAATGATAAAACCTTTTGAAGATCACTTCAGCACAGCTTTAAACTGTCGGAAAACGATTCTCACTGGCTGATATCTCATTTCTCCTTATCTGTTTAAATGACTCAAAACCAAAATAAAATATAGCTGCCTGCTATTTAAATTATGGACCTAGTTTGTACAATATAGCAAAAGTACTGAAGTTTCTACAGGTAAAACCAATAACCCACAAACCCACCATGCCAGCTAAACATCCAAAATACAGGCGTGGAAAAAAATAAGAGACTGCATCTTTTTTGTCGGATTATTTTGTAATGTGGGAGTGTGTCTGTGCAAAATGTGCATGTCACTGTTTTATACACTATTAACCGCATGTGATTCAAAATTCCAAACAAAAGAGAGAAAAATGTTTAAAATAATACACATAAATAATTTATTATACCATGGAAATGTTAAACTACACTCTTACATTATTTTACAACTGCAACAATTAAAACAGTGATGTTAAGAGCAGTGTTTGTGTGTGTGTGTGTGTGTGTGTGTGTCCATCAGAAACTGAATCAGGAGTGAAGCTGCTGGAATACAGACCATAGAAAAGCTGCTATACAAACACTACTGCACTCACAACACACATTTCTCATTTTTTACACAGCTCACACTGCAATAGTTCAGAAAAGAAAAGCAACCAGTGCATTTTAGACACACACACACACACACACACACACACTGCCGCAAACTGTACAAACAGTGAACAGAAAAAAAGGGAAAAGATGTCTCTTATTTTTTTCCATGGCTGTAGACTCAAACATGTATTTCTGTGCTTTATGGGTGTTAATACAGGTGTAAAAGAGACTGTACCACTTTACACCTCTAACAAGCAACATTATCAGCAAAGATGCAGAAATATCCAATATTGGCAGCAGCCCAGCTATTTCAGTGCATCCTGACTGATGCAGGGCAACCATTGACCTCCCACTGTGGATTTTAAAGTTTCAAAGAAGTGCTAATTTATAGTCCTATAAATAACTGCAGCAGGATCTGTATTTGCGGTACACAGTGCTCAGAACACAAACTGATAAAGGTCAAAACACCACCGAGAAGGATGCATGACCACTAACTATAGTGAAAATATCAGCGAAAACACGACAGGCTTCTTCTTGGCATCCCAACGCTGTTCTCTGACTTTGATGAAGGCTGTTGTGCCACTGAAACGCTGCAAAGATTTTCAATGAAGATATTACAAAGAGTTCTTTGTCCGGAGGCAAATGAGTGGGTATAAAATGTAAATCGAGTTCTCCTTAGACTGGACAACGGTAAAAGAACACACACAGTTCTGACAAAATATAACACACCCAGACACAATTTATCACACAACCTTAAATGCAAGATCACTGATCGTTATTCCCACATTCCAGAATTCAAATGCGTAACAGATTTGCCATTCTGCTTCAACTCCAAACAGTGAACAGTAAAACTAACACAATTCTCTGTCAGTCCCTTTTTTTGAAGGTGGGGGAGGCATGCAGGGACACATGCAGAATGGTTTTCGTTTCAGTGTGTATAGAAGATACATTCTAAGCTAAGTGACACAAAACCATTTAAGATCTTGTTCTTAGCAGCATCTATTCAGACATTTAAAAAAAGTTTAATGCAAGATTCCTACTATTGAGCTTTGTAACCTGAACTTGACGTGATTCCAAAGCCAGACGATGGCAAGCGACTCTTCATCTGAAAGAAAACAACCAATCAGACAAAGCACAAGCCAACAATACATCAATCACCACAAAGCTACAGTCAGCTCCATAATAACTGGACCCTTTGTGAAGAGAGGGCAAAAACTACATTTCACACTGAAAATATGAAAGAAATCTAATCTTCGATTGAAGTAAATTTCGTCTAAATTCCATTGTTGCATTTATGAGAATTCAAAATTTTTCTCTCATAAAAACTGAGAGCTCAACCAGATTTTCATTAAGTTCTCAGGATATCATGAGGAAAAGCCAAAATATTTTTAATAAGCCAAACAGGATGTTTCACAGGAGTCATTATATATATTGTTACAACCCGACAAATGTATCCTCCTTCTCTGTCATCTATCAATATAGCTACCATGCTTACAACTTTTGCCAAGCACACAGACAAGGACTGCTCAGCTTGGCTCTCACTTATTTCATGCATGGTGTGTTTATGTTGAATAACCATGATTGGACTGGGACTAAAAAGTGAAAAAGTAAATTTTATAGATCTCCAACAACACAATATACATCATTAAATGAAAAAAATTCTGCAGGCCAGGCATAAAAGAATTTAGCATATATGTGACTTTTGCATCCTATTTACTTTTGCAGTGCAACAGTTACTGTACAGCCAGGTGAAACAGGGAGAAAGGAAATGAGAAAAACTAGTCATTTTTGAATAAGGTTTTTTGCTTTTGAAATTTACTTCAATTAAACTTTAGTACAGTTTCAGTGTGGGACTGACCACAAAGTATACCCGTCATTACCAGGGGTGCTAATAATTATGGAGCTGACTATACATTCTTTTATTTGCTTTTACTTTGATTGGACTAAACCAGACTCAAAAGTTGTCTTTTATAATTTAAAAATTCTGTTAAAAAGTGGGACCGATGAATGCTGAAGTAATTCTAAGTGGTTTCATGAAAAAGAGTATAAACACTGTGTTTAGTCCATTAAGTATTTTAAATTTTTTACGTAAAAAAAAGTTTTGTTGTTGTCATTGTTGTAACTAGGGATGTTGCGATTAAACGGTTTCATGATTAACTGCGATATAAAATGGAACAGTTAATTAATTGTGAAATGCCCTAAAAAAACGTAGATTATGAAACAAAAACGTTTCACCAGTGGCACACTAAACAATGGCAGAGGAAAAAAATGAATCTGCTTTATTTCCACCACAGAAACAATTGAAGATTTTTTTTAAATAGGGGAATGAGCTAATATGTAATCTTAAATTGAATTCTTTATAAATAGACTATGTTTATTTTTGTTTTCACTATGATGGATCACTGTTTACGGTATCCATTTGTTTATATTCCATTTATGTACTGTATTTTTTATGGTTTTTTGTCTTTTTTTAAAAAGAATGTGACTATCTACATTGTGAAATTAATATATTAGAAATAATTGTGATAATCGTGAAACTGGCCTTATTATTTCCCAGATGATAACTGTGCCATCAATATCTATAATCGATACATCCCTAGTTGTAACATAACACTGATGCACAAAGGTGAAACATGTATAAAGGCATGTTTAGAAGAACATAAAGAAGCTTATAAAGAAGCAACGTCTAGTTCACCAGCTGAAAAACAAGCTGTAATACTAATAACGCTTTAAAGCAGGGGTGTTGACCCTGCTCAGAAACACCTGGTTAATTGTCAGGTTTGGTGAAGAGAAGAACCATCAAACTGTGCAGGACACCGGCTCTTCTGCAGGACTAGAAGTCAATAGTCACCCAAGTTGTTTTTGCAAATGTCCCTAAAACTGTTGCAAGTGTTGACTGCTAGTGTATTTTTATTTGGTTCGTATGCTACAAATGGAACGGGTGGAAAATCGTGGAAATGTATTTTTTTCCCAAACCATTTCTTCATGATTTCTTTGACTGTGTAAAAGTCTCAGAGCTATGAAATCGCTAACAGATAAACAAAAAGCCCCAAAAAGAAACAGAAGGATAACGGTATTGCAGTCACTCCAGGACTATCCCTAACTACACTAGGCCTACGGGTAGAAAGCCAGTGACCTGCTGTTCCTAACTGGGGCTTTAAAAACAGCAACCGTTTGTAATTATGCCTTAATTTACATCAATTTCACCAAAGACAAAGCAGACAATGCATGGATATGACAGAGCATTGGGATTTAAACTAAGCCATCCTACTTATCAGCCACCAAATACAGCTAAATTCAGAAGGTCCTGTTCAAATGTGATAGAAGACAGAGGCTCGGCTTCATTGGATTAAAGTTTTTACCTAGTAATGACCTAGTACTGACCAGGAACAAGCTCGCTGTCAACTGAGCAACTATGTTTAAGCTCTTTAGTTATTATTATGACAGTCTTGGCAAGTGAAAAATGGAAACAAATGTGACGAATATAAGAAAAAAATATTTCCAAGTCTAGTGAGCATACCACATATTAACTGCCGTGCTCTGAGGTAGCCTGACACTGCGGACGCAGCCTAATTTAAAAGACATATTTCAAATGAATTACGTTTTTTTGATTGATTCTATATACATTGAAAGTGCCTCTAAAACTGGCCATGCTTAAAAGGATCTTAGATCCACTTTACAGACTGACGCTAAAAGTGCAGCTCTAGTGGGCCTCAGCAGAGCTGTCCTCGGCACATGTTGACGTCCGAGCCGGCTTCATGTGCTTGTGTCACTCGTCCATTAATCAGCGTAATCTTTAGTCACTGACGTTTGGAAAACAAAATGCTCTTCAGTGGTAACCTGGCATGCAAAACCACAACATGACTGGCAGAGTTAATGTCACTTGAAACGAAAAGGTGTTGTTTAGTGCCTGAGATTGGAGCAGTGTAAGTCAATCGTACCAGAAGATGGAGTGAGCAGGATCATGGTGGGTCTTTGAGTCTCTTACACACAGCACAGCAGCTGAAAACCAGCAAGAAGAGGACGATGGAGTCACCAGTTAAACAACAACATAGCAAAAACGCTCTTGATTGTACATTTCCCTGCTGAAAGAAAAAGACCAAAGGGAGCCATTAGAATTAAAAGGGAAATACCATTAGAGACCAGTGGTTTCCTGCAGAAAACTACAATTACAATGAAAAAAGCAATTCGGTGCATTTATAATCAGTCACAGATCTGCTGTTGAACCATTAGGATTATTGACACGGTGATATCAACCCATAAGAAAATGCAAAATTCAGTTAGACATTATTTAAAATAACTAGAAGAACTTTTTAATGTTAATGGTTTCCTACATTGTCAGCAGAATTATAGAAAGGTCTGCATGCATCCAAACGGTGCAGTGTTATGATATAAAGGCTAATTTTATAATTGAGTAAAAGTCTGTCATTCTGAATTTCCAGGAAAATTCCATTGGACGTTATTTAAAAAAAACAGGGTACTAACAGAAAGTAAGAATGCTTCTGTTTTTTCAGCAAAAATATATAGAAAGATCCGAATGCATCTAAACACTGAAGTATTAGAACATAATGTAGGTTGATTTTATACTGGAGTAAATATCTGTCATGACTTATATGATGATACAGCCTATGTTTAATAGGAAATTGACCTTTTCTTACTTCCATACTGTTATTTTTTTTTTCTTTAAAAAAGTCGAACCAGAACCAAAACAGCCTAAACAGAAAGCAGTTCATTAAAAGTGTCCTTTCACTTTAAGACAACGAGGGATCATTGGATTACATAACAGACCCGGGCTCGCGAATTTAACTCATCCTGCATTTGTCCCCGTCCACGTTCAGTGCAGAAATAAAAGCAATTTCTACATTTTAAAAGGTTTAAAGAAGATATCCGTATCAAAAATGAAGCTAATGCTGGATTTTGGTTTCCCGTTTTACCCAAACAGGTAAAACTCTTGCACTGTTTAATGTGGAACCGAAAATCCGAGCAAGAAACCAAACGTTGGGTTACTTTGAATATAACGTAGAATTCTAACCAGAGACACGTACGCGTCTAAAATACTTCAATTCAGGATGATTTTAGGTCTCATCTGAGATGGTTTCTCTATCCTCAGGACCAGAAACTCAACAGCTCAGAGCCTAACAGCCACAAGACGACATCTTCAAACTCTGACACACTTTATAACCCTCTAAAAAATGAACACGACTGTAAAAACACTACATACTTCCTCCAAATGACACGTTTCAAAGACCAAGAGCCGAAGAGTTAACCCAAAACACCACAAACTTAATAACAGTAAAATGCACAGGCGGTTTCAGGAGGTAAACCTTATTTATAGGCTGAATGCATGTTTGCTTTTTGCCACAAATGTGAAAATGTTGGTGTAACTTTCCTTCCAAATGACACATTTCAGGCGAATTCAACCAAAGGTTTACTACAATGCACTATAACGGTCAAAACTGTCAAATGCACGGGCTGTTTCAAGATATAAGCCCTATTTGGATGCAGAAACGCGTTGTTTGGTGCCATGAATGTGACATTTATGTATGTAACTTTCCTTCCAAATGACACATTCAGAGCCAAATTCAGCCCGAGTGACTCAAATGCACCATATAACGGCAAAACTGTCAAATGCATAGGCTGTTTCAGAATATAAGCCTCACTTAGATGCATAAATGCATCGTTTTCGCCATAGTAGTGTAACTTCGTATGTTCTGATGTGAAACTTACCTGCACAGACATGCAAGGATGCGTTTCAGAGACACACGCACACGACTGACGCGTCTTGAGGCGGGCTTAGTATCTCCCAGAAAAACAATAATATATGAATCTTTATTTATATCCTGCTTTTACAACATGCAGCGGTGTCCTCGATGATAAAAGATGCAGTTTAATGCACGAAAAAGGTGCAGACGCGTCTCTCATCACCTGCGAAAACACGAGACGCGCTGTTTCAGTGCGCCTCTTTTAAAGCCTTTGCGCCACTAGCTGGAATATTCCAGCGGATATGACGCCGGGGCCCTTTTCTAGACTCTTCTACCCGCACAGAAGCCACTCGGTGATGAAATATTGTTTTTGTAAACCTGTACATCTGTGTATACAGATATTTCTTTCATTTTTCTTTTTACCTTTGCCTCCATTTTTTCTCCTAATAGCGCAGGACTCTGAGATGAAACACACACACACACACACACACACACACACACACACACACACACACACACACACACACAGATTTCTTGTGTTTCTTTTCTTGCCTCCTTCCTTCCCTACAGTGAAGTCGATAAAGAAGAAGGTTGTTTTCCCACTTTACTGTCTCTCTGATGTGTTGAGGACACTTTTTAAACATTTACAGACATTAACAGATCAACTTTGGAAACTTCTAGCACACACAGACTGAATAAGGCGAGCTGCTCTTCTCAGTCTTTCAGACTCTTTTGCACTTTAAATTTTTTAAAATAATTTTTCGATGTATTCCGTGTTTTCTTTTATGTACTATTTTATTTCTTCCATTGTTGTATTCTCTCATTTTATTTTGTATTCATGTTATTTTGTATCTGTGTATAAAACAGTACTATATAATTTTCCTACTGTACGTCACTCTGGTTCCTTTGCAGTCAACAGTGATGTGTTGAGGACACTTTTTAAACATTTACAGACATTAACAGATCAACACTGGAAACTTCTAGCACACACAGACTGAATAAGGTGAGCGGTTCATCTCAGTCGTTCAGACTCTTTCATTCTCTGAACTCCTTGAGAGGCTTGAAGTGCTCCTCCCTACCTATTTTGCCTTTCCTCGCTTTTTCCTAAGTGGTTAGAGAAAACGAAGGAATAATTGGTTGACAGTCATTCATTCAAAAAAAAAAGACATTAAATTGGAAAGATGTAAACAAAATCATTGGTGTGAAGAAAAATAATGCAGTCTATGAGAACTTTAAGATAAAGGTTTTCTCAGTGGTTGTGACTGTAGATGTCAGATATCCACTAAAGCTTAATGTCTCTTAAAGCTGCCTAATATGAGGGTATTGCAAGAAATAAGCTAAAACTGTATTTGTGTATATATAAATATATACATAGCTTCCCTAGTGATCAGGGAGTTGTGGGTTTGAATCCCAGCACAGCTAGTGTCATCACTGAGGTACCCTTGAGCAAGGTACCGTCACCACACACTGCTCCCTGGGCGCCCCTCATTGATGGCAGCCCACTACTTCACTTGTGAATGGGTTAAATGGAGAGAAAAAAAATCACAATCTTCACACTCTGCTGTGTGTTCACATGTGATTATAAGAAGCCACTTTACTTCATATACTTTAAATGTATTTGCGGTCTAGTGCACACAGGGTGTTTTAATGTACAATAATACTGCAGTCTATGTGCTAAAGACATGGAAATACTTGATTCTTATTATCACGACTGAGGAAAGCCGAAAAGTTTCCATGTTCCATGTGAGCCTGAAAAATGTTTTGATCTTTGTTTAGGATCACGAAAGTTGTGACTAAAATAGGCCACAGCAGTGTGTAGCTATCAGCCAGTGAGCCACTGCCACATGCATGTGTAACTGCTGAAAGGTGGTCATAC
>JBBPDE010000134.1:3698552-3714709 GCA_037974605.1 Nannopetersius ansorgii
GCAGGGGGCAGCAGGAACACGGCGCCCGGGGAGCAGTGTGTGGGACGGTACCTTGCTCAGAGTACCTCAGAGGTGCCGGTCTTGGGAATCGAACCCGGACTTTCTGGTAGCAGGGCGAATGCCCTAACCACTAGGCTACCAGCTGCCCCAAAAGTACATTTACATTACATTTCACCACACTGTGCTTCTTATCACACCAAGAACTGAAAAGTGAAAGGGTTCTTTCATGTACAATATTTCTCGTGCAACATGTGCAGAATCTCAGGTACAGTATTACTGTGTATAATTCCATATACTGTGTGTGTAAAATAATAATTTGAAATGATTATTTGATTCCCGCCTGGATTTGTAAGTTTGCTGACTTACAAAAAAATGAAGTCTCATGTTACAAAAAAAACATGTTACACAAAAGTTATAAATCAATTCGCATTTCACAAATGCAAAGCATGACTTAGTATTGGGGGAAGAAACCCTCGTTGGCAAGCACAGCAGTGACGTTTCTTTATAGGAACTCTCTAAATCCTTTAGGGTTCTTGGCTGCTGCTTGGCAACTCAGGGCTTCAGCTTCTCCACAGATTTTCTATAGTACCGAGGTCTGGAGACTGGCTAGTAAAGGATTCTCTCATTTTATCTTGTTATATCTTACCTTGTCTTATCTTGTGATTGGCCAGTAAAAAGACTGGTTGACTCACCTACGTGGGAACATTGGTTTGGGAAGGGCGAGGTATCCGTCATCATGGAAATAAGCTGCAAACTGGATTGGGGAATCTGTGACAGAAGCACAAGTTTGAGTTTACACAGTGCTAAATTGTGCTGTTATACTGCCACCCTGTGGATCCCAGCACAATTACTGTTAATGGAAGGAAGAAAGAGAGCAAAAGGTCAAGACGAAGGCATGTCCAGTGATCTGCGTGGTTAATGTAAGCACCAATCTGTTTTATTTCTCACGTACAAAAGAAAAAGAAATGAAAGGAAACATGAAACATGTTCAACATATAAACCAACAGGACTGACATTCAACTTGCACAATAAACAACACACAAAACTGATAAGTGACAACAGTACTGAGACCAGGCATTCCTTCCCAAAAAAGACATTCTCCCGATACTTCCAGCAAGCTGAGAACATCTCTGGCAGTCCGTTTACCAACAAAACTCCATCATGCTTATTGCTGTCCTCCATGGTTTTGGCCTTATCCTCACCTGTTTGGCCAGGACACACCTTTAATGGACTCTTCCAGCATTTTCAACCAAATCTCTATCTGTTGCATTCACATCATACCACAATTACAACAAATTCAGTGTGTTTTTTTGCACCTACAAAAGAAAATATGATATAAACCCATTAGGCAGTTGATATGTTCTGTCAGTAAGTGTTAATGCATTAATTATACAAAGGTGATAATAAATACAGTATACTAAGCTCTTCATATCTCTACTACATGCAATAACATACTCCTAACCACTGTGTGTATCACTAGTTATTCACTAGTTATTATCTATACCTAGCACTTGTGTATATTGCATTGTGTTTTTCATATTACATGTAATATTTATATTATATTGTTCTTTTCTCTGTGTTCCTTCGGGATGACTAAAGTTGGTCTTAAAAGGCACAGCCAAAAAAATGGCCTGTTAAATTCAAACATTAATTTACACAATTAAAAATTAACCACCCAGTAGCAAATACTGCAGATGAATCCTGTGTCACTGGGTTTTCAGGTCTTGTCTTCGTACAAAAAAAACTTCTGTCTGTGGAAACTGATGGTGGAGGATGCAGCAGATAGAGATTAGGCTGAGAAAGTAACTGATGTTAAGTGGTTAGTAATCTGCCTGTTTGCGGCACAAAGGCGTTTTGTCTCATTCTCTGCCTTGGACAAGAGTGCTAGTGGAAGACAGACATTTTGTTGTTGTTGCTGTTTTGTAGACAAGCAGGTCGAGAGACGGAGACGAAAAGGGTCGCACTGCCATGAAAGGCTGAGGTCCCCCCAAAAAGAGATGCTTCTCCTCCTCTATAGACTGTCACTACATTTTCCATTTTTCCATTGATGGCACAAGATATCTGAGCAAATACAGATATAGAACTCACTCTGCTCAGCCTTAACAGTTAACATTTCACAGAAGACCCAATGATGAGTGTATTAGATGTAAACTTGGGCTTCCTTGTTTTCCTTGTCACACTGTAGTTCAGGGGCCAGATTACATGACCCTGAGTATAAAAACAGAAAAGAACAGCTCTTCATGCATTGGCCAGCACTTTCTCAGGCACAGTCAAGCAGCCGTTACGCACTTCCAAAGTGCATGCGCCATTCATGATGCAGAATTAGGAGAAAATGCATAACGGCTGCTCGACATTGGTCTCCGAGAGTGCTAACAAATGACACTGAGAAGGCAGATAACAAGTAGTGCTTTGCCATGTAAGCAGACACCTGAAATGACAAGATTTTTTTAAGTAAACTTTTTGTTGAAGCTTGGTTGTATTTTTACGGGGGAGGTTAGATGAGACGAGCCCTCGAGAGCGTTCTCCTGGTTAGTTGTGACTCAGGCAGACGGGACGGATACTGTACCATTGACCCCGCTGCCCTCCGAACTCCACTGTGCCTCGGGGGGGTCCACCTCCTGTCCTGTATGTGTGGGATACAGCCATGAGAGTGCACGGGTGAGACAAGCTTACTGCTGGACGCTGCTAGGCTCCCAGGCTCATGGCAGCAGTGCTGGGAAGAATTCTCTGAGGAGTCTTGTTCAGGTCAGCGGGACAAAGCTCGCCGGGGGGGGGGAAGGGGTTTTATGTGTGGAAAACTATTTCACATAAGTAAAACCTCAAGAACCAGTTTCAGTGGCCTCTGGAGTAACTTCACCAGCGGAACTACTAACACTGATCCATGATTCTAAAGGAGACTTGTGCGTTTGTCTTGCTTTGGATGCACTTAGCACTCAAGTTCATCACTTTGTCATGAATCTGACACCTTTCTTCAATACACAGACCTGTGTTAAAATCTGAGCACATGGCTATTAGGCTTTGAGTCTATTTTCTGCCACTTGCTGCAAGCGATAAGCCACTAGAAGCAAGTACAAAATACACTACTTCAGCATTTGTCACTTGTGAGCCATTTGATTAAAGAAAATACAATTATTGCTGCCGTACTGGCCAGGGGCGTTAGCACATTCCAAACTGAAAGAAAGAAAGAAGCAGGCGACTGTTTGCACATAAGAGCAACAGTGCATTCATGACACTATAAGATGAAAAAAAGTCAATACCGCTATGCCACCACTGTTATAGCGGTTATGTACATAGGTATTGGAACTGTACTCATAAGAAATAAAAACGGATTTTACTGGTACCTTAAAATAAAATAGTATAAGGTATATACAGACTTTTTGCAAAATAGCTAAGAAATTATTAGCTATTAACTCTAAGGGCAGAGTTAATACAGTATTCAGGTTTTTAGTTCCACTACTGCTGTCCTGCAGTTCCTATTTGATATTATTATTCATATTATCATTTATATAATTATTTGTATAAATTGTATAAAATTGTGCCTTTTGCAAAATTCCCACATGTGGAACTAATCAACGTTTATCTTATTTTATCTTATCCTTATCCTCATAAACCTTTAAAAGCTGATTCGGTGTGCTAGAGTAGGGCAAGGATAGAAGTGCAAGGCACTGAGGGTACAGAACTGGAGCTGAGAACCAGAAACTTAACGACTAACGAGAAATCTAATAGATATAGGAATCGGGTCAGAACGCACCTTCTTCACAGAACAAGCCTGTGTAGCCGGCAACACACACACAGTGACTGTCCATGCAGCTCCCACCATTCTGGCACTGAGAGGAGTCCAGGCAGTTGTCCCTCACCACCTCACAGCGCTCTCCTGCAACAATACACCCAGAAAAACATTTTAAGCCTGAACAATTCTTTCTTTTCATTTTGTTATTTGATGCGTATATATGTTTCATGTGATGCCTATTAGGTATGTCCAAGTATCTGCATTAAAAATAGAAATAAATATAATAACACAATTAATCAAGGACAGTTCTTTCACACTGTTAATGCATTTTCCTAGTTTGACTCTTTGGGTCATCTGTAGTGTTTTCATGCTAAAGCCCAGCAACCCAGGCACTACATACTGATAAGAAAAAAAAAAGTATCCTTCTTATTTAAATGCAACTGTATAGCACAGCAATATGGTGGCCTAGTGGTTAGGGATTGATTGGAAGGCCGTGGGTTTGAATCAAAGGACTGCCAGTGGCACCACTGTGGTACCCTTGGTGGTACCCTTGAGCAAGATACCGGCCGCACACACTGCTCACCTGGTAAAATGCAAAATACAATTTCTACCTCGGTCCAAACTAACATGAAAGACAAAGGAAGACCCATCACTTCTGAAAGCTGAACTCATTGTGAAATCATTGTACGGTGATAAACCCTTCTCACCCTCGTAGCCGTCCTTGCAGAGGCACTGGAACTCATACTCTGCGGTTTTCATGCAGGTGCCACCGTTCTGGCAGGGCCTGCGGTCACACGGACTGTCATCCTGACACTGAGAGATGGCCCGGCTCTCTGTGAAGCTGTAGGACAGATCCACCTTCTTGCCATTGATGGACACCTGGATGGACAAGAACAGTCATTAAACAGCATGAAAAGACTTTTTACAACAAATATCACAATACTTGCTGAGGTAAAATGACATTACGATGGACAAAAATGGCCTTTGTGTTGCTTTTTAAAATATACCTTAATAAATGTTTACATATCAGCTGACATATAGATATAGTAGTCAATGTGTGTAAATAGTCAATGTGGTCAATGTGTGTAAAATGCACAGGTTGCTATTTTTTCAACTATTGCCGTGTGTGTGTGTGTAATAAATAAGAAATGCCCCCGTAAGTGTTGTCAGTGCAGTAGTATTTGTAGAGCAGCATTTCTGTGTGCTGTATTCTAGCTGTTACACTCATATTTTAATTGTTGCAATTGCAAAATAATGTAAGAGTGTCGTTATAATAAACTATTTATGTGTGTTATTTTAAAATGTTTCTTCCAACATTTTGTGTTTGGTATTTTGAATCAAGTGCAGTAAAAAGTGCATAAAACAATAGTGACATGCACATTTTACACACAAATGTTTTGTTGCCACAAATTATTATTTTTCCCTAATAATTAGGGGAAACAACGGCTGTATATGTACAGGATGGCATTGGCTATATATATACTGCGGTTCTAAGTTGAAAATCTATAAAGCCATGGGTTGCAAAGTGCTGACCTCGCCAATGCAGCCCTCGAAAAGCATGCTGACGTTGGCGGGTTTGGGCAGGATCTCCATGGAGGGAACTCCTCCCAGGTACATGGGGGTGTGGATGTTAAGGCCCTGAGCCTTGCCGGGAGACGACCTCCTGATCTCCTTTGCATGGTCCACCTTCATCGAGCCATCCTTGTTCACTCTCTCTGCAGACACACGGTGCCACTGGTGCAGAGTTACAGGCTCCTGACTGCGGAGCACGGCCTGGCCTGCAGGCAAACAGCAGCACACAGAAAAAACACCAGGTTTCAAGGAATGCCTACAGCAGCCTTGGTATAAACTTCTTGGTATATACTTTATATATGTTCCATACTTTGTAGTGGTGAAGCCATTTCAGACGCGAGTTTGTCCTGACTAGTATGGTTGAGTTGTACATCTTAATGTTGTTAACAACAGACGCTAGTAAACAACACTTAGCACTTTTTGATGATGCTAATTGGTGACTATTGGCTGTTAGCAACATTAGCATTTTCACACTGAGCACAATTTATTCGTGTGAAATAATAAAAACGAAATAAATAATTTGGAAAATGTGTAGCTGATGATGCCTTGCACGCCATATTCTTCAGATGACTTTTTCGCTGAAAATGTGGTAAAACATGTATTAAAATGTTCTGGGCATTGAACAATTAAAATAGAAAAACTGACCCTGAACTTTCCTTAATAGAAGTTAATTAATAATTTGTTGTATTTACGGAATAATTGATAGAATTTAGAAGTTAGAAGTTCATAGAATAATTAGTGATAAGATTACTACCTGACTAATGCACCTTCAGATGAACCTTGAGATAAAGGGGCTAGCTTTATTAAAATATGAGTAATGGAACTGCACTCCAACCTGTGCCGAGCTCGTAGCGGAACTCTACATGGCCGTCCACCATCGAGAGGGCGACAAAGTCCTCCACTTTCATCTTCTTTCCACCGCTAAAGAACATCAGGCCGTCAGGATCCACGGGTTTGAATTCCATTTCAATGCGCAGGTCGTTGTGGATGTTGGTAAGAGGTGGGTATGTGATGTACGACTCCTCGCCGTCAAACGAAGGCGTTGTCACCAGCGTGCCTGTACATGTGAGGCTTGTGAGATCTGTGGTTCATCCAATCTTCCACACAATACTGGAACAAATGGAAAAAAAAATACTCCTTACCTTCCATGCACTTGTTTCCATACTTGCCGAGGTGGCAGCGGCAGTCGTAGCCTGTACCAGAGGGCCGGTTGATGCAAGTGGCATCTGGGCCACAAGCCTCTGTGGATGGGATACACATGCAAGTAATGTATAGATACAGAAATGTTACCATGTATGGAGTCAGCAATTGTCTATCCCAGTGCTCCTGTGTTTTTAAAGAATTGCATACAGTTCAATGCAAGGTGAACAATGCTGGTTCACCATTTCTGGGTCATTTATGGTCAAGGATAACCTGTGGTTGAGTTTTTTATAGCCAGTTTAGGTTAAGGTCTCCTCCTATCACAAGATGCTACCAAGCTGGGAGGGGAAGGGCTAGTATGGACTTCCACCCAGGACACATGAAGCACCAGCACATCTTTTCAATCTGGTACTAATGCAAATTCACTGGACAGCTCAACACGCTTGGTGGAGAATGCTAACTGCCAAATGTGTTGTGTCAGCTATGTACAAAGGGATGGGGGGCATCCAACCCAGCCAGAAAGAGCAAGGGTGATTTTCCATGAGAAAATGTTAAGTGTGATTGTGTGGTTGTTATAAAACCAGCGCCTTTTCTGATGCTCTTAATGCAACAAGCTGCATTTCACCACTGAACCATCAAGAGGGGGGTTGGCTTACTGTGCATTATAAAGCCATTTATGGTTAAGGACTGCTAAAAACAGGTTGAGTGAACCACTCTCACCCAAAAAGATGTGGAAAAAGCACACACAGCTGCATTCACGGTCTTATTATTTTTTAATTAAACCACAACAGTGACACGCATCTTTTTTTATAACTGACCTGAGCTTTACTATCTTAAAGTCTGTTTACGAGTCTGCTATATATTTAGCTCCCCCATTTAATATAAAGGTGACTCTACCACAAAACTCAAAAATCTGAATATACGAGCAATGCACTGGTATAGTTGTGGAATTGAATTTGTGACATTTCAATCATAGGACTCACATTCGTGCTACTGTCAAACTGCCGTATTTGTTTGTTCTCTGTAAACGATGTATACTCTACCTCAATTGGATCCACTGGAGGTGTTCAGACTATGTAAACTGTTTATAGTGGACCTATACAGTCAGTGTCATTAATTACCACTCACCTGGATGGCAGTGCAGGGACGACTGATGCTGGCAGTTGCTTCCAGTGAATCCTCTTGGACAGTTACACTTATACAGGCTAGCCAAAGAGTCGTGACATACTCCGTCATTCTGCAACACAAATCAAGAGTCCACCACAACAGTGCAAACATTTCAGCACCCAAACATGTGCTGGAATTACCGCCTTCAGCAGAACGGTTTAACAATGAAAAGGAGTAGATTTTTTTACAATTTTCTTTTGGTCATGGTAGGTCTAACCTGACATGGGCGGTCCCTGCAGGTGGGGCAGTTAGTAACCCCAGTAGAGCTTCGGTCAAGATCCTTAAAAATGACTTCTTCCCCTTGGATGATCAGCTGACTGATACAACCTGGAAGAAGAAGGAAACACGTTCTAAATATAAAGGCAAAGCTCTCCGTCCAAAATTGCTTTTTAAAGACTTGGATTTGACTTGGGTATGATTTTTCAACATCTGTACAGCAGGACAAAACAAAAGCAGACGTCTGAGACGTTTTTATTAAAAAATAAGCCGCGGATTTATTCCTTACCGACAAACCCGGTCTTGAGCTCCGCGGTTTTGGCGATCATGCTGTAGTTTTGATAGCCGCCTACAAACAGCTCCTCATTCAGATCCAGGCCTTGGAATTTCCCCTGTACAGAGGCAGCAGATGTTCAGTGTTTAAATTATGCCACAAGGAAGCCTTTCAACACGGTCAGTCCGTCGTACAGAGTTGTAAGTGAAAGGCATGACCAATAAAACTCGGCACCTGGGAGCTGCCGTTGATGGGAGCCTCCTGGTCTACGATGAGGGATCCCTGTGTGCCGTTGCGGTAAAGCTGCACTGTGTGGAACTCGCCAAGCTTTATTGCTGTGGGGTAGCGGATGGTGGCCATGCCTGAGCCCACATCAAACCTTAAGAACAAAGAAAATTAAGCCCAGGAATAAACTACTAACGGCTTAGTTGTCAGACTTAATAGGTTTGGTGTATCATGACACAAGCAGGAATCAAGCATAAAATCTGAAGCACAGCGGGGTACAAAAGAAAGGGGGAATAAATACACAGAACACCAACGAGTTCCCACAGTGTAAGGAAATAGGTCTGAAGACTTTTTAAGACGTTTTTAATGGCTGTAAGTGACATTTAAGACCAACTTTATTACAATTTGGACAACTAATGTAACGTAAACAGATCGTAAACAATGTTGAAAAAGATTTGATTTCGAGAGTCAATCATCAGTACAAATGCACAACAGGCTGTGAACTTTACAGCATTCACCAATGATTTTATCTTTTAGTGAAGCCTCGCATCATGGGACAACTATGGCATGGATCTACAGGCCTTTGTCAATTATGCCATGTTTTTCTTTATACCACTTCCACAGCATGACTGATTCAGTGATAAGCTGTTCCATCAGGGTGCCAACCTCGGCAAAGTAATCGGCATCATTCTGCAGAATCCGCCTTCTTAAGCTTGCTTTCTGGTGTTTTGGGGTTTTTTTGCTATGATTGGTCACTTTTTTAAGTTTGCTTTCATGTCTCCAAGTCCCAATGCTTTGATTTCCAAGTTCCAAGTTTTCCTTCCAAGTTTAAATACACTGTGCCTTGTTTACATTACCTAGTAAGCCTTGCTACAAAATCTTGATTGAATTGTTAGATTTCACTGAACTTGCTTTTCCTTTCACTGAACTTATAGCAGATAATGCATCTGCCTTGAGCATTAGGATTGTAAACTAATTAAATGTTGTTGGCTTCACTGTCCTGATTCATAAAATCCTACTTCCTACAAAAATTGGTCATGTAACAAGGCAGGTAAGGTTTAGACAAGGTTTAGAACCTGGACAGGCAAACTGTAGCTGCACATCTGAACAAGGCGTGTCCTCAGTTCCTGTGAAGGATCTTTGTTTGTTTCAAATAATGCAATATTTCACAAATGGAAAATGGACACATGACATAAAACCATAAAAAGTTGACGAAAAAAGAGAAAAAATCACGTAGAATTGGGCCATTAAATGGTCTTTAAAACCTCAATATCATACGTTTCATATGATTTTTACCCACCTAAACTCAGGACGGCCGCCCACCAGCCCAAAGGAGATGAAATCGGCTCCCATCGTTTTCTTCTGTCCATTATAGAGGATCATCCCTGGTGAAGCAATACAAGCATTAAGAAGAGTAAATGCATCGCCCTGCCGGACTGCTGTGTCTGACCGGCCAGGACAGACATTGGGCTTTCTTTACGCTGGAAAAAGGAGCAGCATGCCAAAGGAGGCCTGAAATGGGAGGCGGAGGTGTGAGCTGAAGCTGAGCATCTCTCACGGTGGGCCACGGCTCGCACGAGCAGCATGCCAGGGCACATGCCAATGCATCGCACAATCACACGGCAGGTGCATGAATTCATGCCTCCTGACTGACTAGCTGTGCTGATTCAACCAGTCACTCAACCCAGTTCTGAAACATATCCTCTCTGATCTCTGCCTGAAGATTAAGAACCTTCATGAAACATCTAAAGTGTTGCAACCTTCGACCTGCTGAATACATTTTATTAACAAAAATAAACAATAATAATGAACTTTATTAACCAAGCTCCTTCCATTCAAGTAGCAGATGGAGCGCATAAACCCGTCAGACTCACATTACTAACAGCTAATTATTCATACAGCACTACAATGATGTGATAGTGTATTCAAATACAATTGTAGATAAAAAGTCAAACACTAAACTAATACAAATAACAAACAATTCAGATAAATACAAAAACAAACGTTGGATGCTTAATAATATAAACTTTACACTTATAATGTACATGTTTATTTGTTTAAGTAATATTGTATAAAATAAACATGTAACATTTAACATAAGTTTATAGTATATAATAATAGTATATTATCAAAATTTCTAATAAATTTAGTATCAGGCACTAACTTTCATATTAGTTGGATCCTAATCAGCACATCAATACAACTGTGATCTTCATGTGTTAAAAAAAGGTTTGGCAAATAGAGAATTTAAATTTTCCACTATTTTCCAAATTTTGCAACTTTGGTTTAGCATGAGCACTAAGAGGCTTACACTGCTAACACAATCCTCACAATTTCCCAAACTCCAATTAAAGAAGTTAATTAACTAAAGAAGCAAAATTTGGACACCAAACCTGCATCAGGAGTAAGTGGAAAATTGTGTAAATTTGATTTTTGCCAAACTGTCTCTTTCAGCAGACCTTTCCTCTTGGACTCGTACCACATTTCCTTGAAAAATGGTACCAAAACAAGACATGAGAACATTTGATGCTTCATTCTATCAGAACACATGCCATGTAGTGAAGCACAAGAAGCATGGATGATGCACTGAGGCAGACTTTGATGCAATCGTCATGCCTACACGGGAAGGAGTACAGCTCTTACAGTTGTTCAAAGCTATGCTGTGCAGAGGTGAGCTGACCGCTGAAGGCGAGCTTTGCAATATCTGTACCACCTCTAACTCTTAGTCAACAACAGACAGCACTGGGAGCGAGAAGCAGCCTCTATAAGAGGCAGACAGAAAGTCTTTCTGCACTGTAATGGGGTCTTACAGCTCTTGCAATCACACTAAAGCACGCAGACTCACCGGCATACAAAATGAGACCTTCATACCAAAGGTACGAGTTGGGGCAGAACAAAAGAAAGATTGAGTTTACAAACAGAAAAATAACGACATTGTTTTTCATATTAAAACAATCATTGACATGTTTACTATCAGCAGTTTATAATACAGAATCGTTTAGAAAATTAGTCTTTTCCTAAAACACATTTCTTCTCCATACAATGATGCCACCACAATACAGGGGGTCCTCAAGTTGCGAGGGTCTCGACATACGACGTTTCGTGTTTACAATTCTCACGTGGACAAACTAGTTTAGTGGCATGCGGCAAAAGATATGCAAAATGCGCAGAAAATGAGGTAATGTGCTGTATGTATAAGGAAGTACATTTATCTAAGCGCAAGGGTTCTATTTGTTGCTATTTGCTTTTTTGTGACTTTTTGGCCTTTATCAAGGCTTCTGAACAAATGTTTTCTGTTACTACAGCACAGTATACAAGTAGAGTATATTTATGTCCTTCTCCTTTTTCTGTGGCTTGGTTGTGTTTTTATGTTCTAGATTTTACAGCTGTGTTAGGATCGGTTATTGGTTATTTTTATATAGGTTATTGGATAGAGTGTGTTTTGACTTACACCAAACCTCAAGTTATATCACTGTCGTAGAAACGGATCTCCTTCGTGACTCACATAAACACTACCAACAGTGATGGTACTTATTATATTTTTGCATAATTTTAAGTTCCAGAACTAAGACACTGAAAACACAATGTAAGCCAGCAAAATGCATCATGGGTTCAGGGGGTTAAAGGTGGCTTTATTATTCAGCAGTTTTGAGTGTTCATATGGTTGCTCTTGGTAAAGGAGGCATTTGGCAAACGCCCTTATCCAGAGCGACTTACGATCACTAGTCACAGAGACAGTCCATAAGAGACACTGAGGGTAAAGTCGGGGGTTTGAACCTACAACTTTGTGGTACTCGGGTTCACAGGCAAGTGTTTTACCCACTAGGCCACAACCACCCCTTGGTGCTTCTGTTAGCATTAAGTGTCAATAATAAAGATTTGGTTGGTTCTATTATTATGTTTTCATTATCATATAATGATTAAATTCTGATTCATCATGCAGCTCTAATAAGTACTGGTGCAAAAGTGCACTGATAGTAATGCAGACTGAAGGCAATGATTTACCTGCCCATATCAATACTAATTTATTATAATAATAATCAATAACCAATATTAGCTTATGTTCTGGGAAAAATAAAATAAAATCGTAACTATGAAAACATCTACTTATGATCTATTCCGCACTTCTGTGTAAATATCATGTTTGTGTATTCAGTCATTTAAAATCACATCAAAGAAAATTGGGCTCCTGATACATTGATTAATTTCCTAAAGAGTCCAGATTTATTAACTGAACCACAGATTTACAAACTAGAAAGTCATTGAAATGATTCATTATTGGATAATCCACTCTATGAAGGCACATTCTTACCGTCAACGTTGTCCGGTCTGAAGGTGATTTTAATGTTGAATGCCTTGTAGGAGTTCTTGACAGTGGGCAGTGTGAGGTAGGATACAGGCTCCTGGCTGAAGTAAGGCATCACTCGCTCTGCAAAACACATAGAGAATATTGTAGTGGTTGGTGGATTGTAATGTTTAACACACAGCAGGCTGGAGTTCAGTTCCCCATCTAGACGAGAATCAATGGGCAAAACTCCTAATGCTAGATTCACCTACATCTGTTACTTGCTTAAACAGTCTGGCAAATATAAGTTCTCAGGTTTCAGCCTTTCCAGCCACTATTGTAATGAAGGCCATACTCTATGTAAACTCAAACTCTTCTTAGAAACACCTACCACATACTGACCACTTTATATATAGCTCCTTTATACAGGTGCACAGTTATAGACTGGTCCATCAGTCACCCTGCACCATCAGTCAACCACCCTCAATCCCACACATTACTGCCCAGAACCACAGAACCAATCTTGACCTGACATTATTAGGATTAGTGTTAATGATTACGTTCTTGAAATCCCAGCAGAAAATTGTCCAATCAGATTTTTTTCAGTGACATCTAGGTAGTCTCAGGTACTAATCAGGGAATTCTTAACAAGATGACTATCCACCAACAGAGTTAAAAGTGACAGCAGTATCAACATATTGTGAAGAAAGACGTCCCCCGCAAGGCCTCCTGGAAGTCTGAGATACATCACTGACTGTGAATATGAGCAGAAGCCCCACCAATGGGATCCTGTCAGATGTCGGATTGGTCTATGGCAGAGCTCTTAACTGAAGGAGTCACTAATTACAAGTTAAGATATATGTTAATACATCTGGTGCAAGCTTCAGACATCAGTGTTTATTGTTCAAATAGTCTCAGTTTGACAATGGTTTCTACACACATCAGTGTTAGTGTTGGGTTGAGTATATCCCAAGATATCCAAAAACAGACCTAGAGGGATGAAGGATAATAAGCAAAAATGATGCATAGCAACCTTGCCTCTCTATACACCAGCCAGACCTATAAAGTAGGCGGGTCCAATAAACTGACTGAAGAATTCATTGCATATTGCAAGACACAATCACACTCAGAACTGAGGCACTGCTTTCACTGAAGTACAATTATAGAGTGGTGCTACACTAAAGCTATTTCTCTAAAGCATAGCTTCTGCAAAGAACTATGTACAGTAATTATAGATGATCTAGGACTGATCTGTCAGTGTAATTACAGAAGACCCAGGTTTGACGTATTCCTTTCCTGTAACAGGCGGACGGAGAGGATGACTCACCATGCACTTTTAGTTTGGTAAAGGCCTCCACTTTGCCCTGCTTGTTTGATGCCGTACACACATAGGTGCCAGAATCCTCATGGGTAACATCTGGTATGGTCAGCACGTGGGCGTCCTGCATGCACTTTGGCGCTAGCTCTTCTTCCAGCTAAAAAAGAGAGATTTTGATCTTTTACAAATTACGCATTTAGGAGTTTAAATGAGTGGAAAAATCTTTAGCAATGGTTTACATTACTCTGAACAGGATCAGCCAAGACACATTTGGCATCAGATTCTTCTTAAGTATTGAACTGGAACTACTGGGCTTAAGTGGCTAACAAGGTCATACATAGCATATCCTACTTCTATAAGGTATTTCTAAAGAAGATCTATACTACCATTATCTAGAGATGATTGCCAAATATTTAAAAATGTATATATTTGTAATATGCATAGTGATGAGAATAGTATAAAATAGTACACCAATATAATAGGAACAGTTTCATCTTTTTGCTCTTTTTATTTAGGGTTATATATAGAAAAGAATGAAAGTTTGGACAAGATCCCGAGCCACACTATTTTAAATTTGATAATTTGATAGTTGAAATGGTGTATGCCTATAAGGTATTATTATTATTATTATTATTATTATTATTATAATTATAATTATTATTATTATTATTATTATTATTATTATTATTATTATTATCATTGTGGAAGTTGAAAGCATTTACAATGCCTAACGCAGTAGTGTATAAAAGTTATGTGGTCGTTCCTCTGCCTCATGTCTGCTACTTTGTATAAAATGCTTCTTTCTGGGAAACCCGACTGCCCAAGTCTACATTTTGTTGCATCCTTGATAAAACCCATGGACTGATTCGATGCATATTTGGCTGGATGCAAACTTTGAATTGGAACCATACTTGGGTTGTGATTGACATTTCACAAGCCCGTGTGAAGGCAAGCACAGAGAAGACTGCAGATTGAGAAATGCCTTGGGTCTTCTGGGTATGTCACTGGCTGTAAACACGGGCAGTAGGCTAACAAATAGATCTCTGTCAGATAGGAGCACAACTCTGTGCCAGGACTCACTTCACTAAATGCTACACTAGAAATGCTACAAGGTACATATACATGTTAATATGGCTGTTACAAGCTTCAAGTAAAAGATGGAATGTGTTTTACAAGCTCCAGGTGTCCGTTTTGAACCTAGAATGGTGAAAAAAAAATATGCAGTGTGCAATGTTGTTAGCTTAGTGCTAACAATGTTAGATAATATCTCATTAGGGAGCTAACAGTAATTAGCATTGCGGAATTGGTGTGTTGTTTCTGGGAAGTATATATAACACATATATAACACATGGGGAGACATATATCAGACCAAACAAGTTCACAGTGTTTTGGGGTGACGTTTTTGGGTAACAAGCACTACCTTCGACCAGGCGATGGTTGGAACTGGGTATCCTGATGCAATGCAAGGGAAGACAGCAGTGGAGCCGACGGTCACTTCCTTCGTCTCAGGCTGAGCAGCAATCTGGGGCAAAGCTTTAAAACACACAAACAGCCTTAATGACTAATCGCCAGAGGAGTCTAATAAGTCATACTTCCAAATAAACATTTCTAACATCTGTACATCACAATCATATCACAATCATAAGAGTTTAAAGGAGAAAGGATTTTTCAGATATAGTCCATCAGCTCCAAGACATGTTTGGTTTCAAAAATTAGCTTCTTTAATTTCGAACTGGAGCTGAGATCAGTCGATAGTCATTCATTTTTTTTTTGTCAGTCGATAGTCATACATTTTTTTTTGTGAAAAACACCTCTAAAACTACTCTTAACCCACTCAAACAGCATCCAGCTTTATTACGATGGCTCAGACTTGTTGAAGTGGTTTAGGACAGAGTATGAAACGAGCACCAGTGTTTTCAAAGCTACCTCAGTTACTGGAGAAGTAATCTAGGAACACGTTTATTGATCGCGAGCTTGGGAAAACATAGAAAAAGGTGTGTAGCTAACCATATTAAAATTAGAGGTGGGCATAGATTAATTTTTTTAATCTAGATTAATCTCATCGTAATCTTGGATTTAATCGAGATTAAAATGGCTCATTTAAAATCTGCCAAAGGTCTGAACCCCGCCCCCCCCCCAAAAAAAGATCCCAGTGCCTATTTTTATAGTGTAAACCATAAATATGTCTCCAAATGTTCTCCCAGATCACTTTAATTTCATTTTGAACTCA
>JBBPDE010000134.1:3731314-3741501 GCA_037974605.1 Nannopetersius ansorgii
ACCCTATGATGGATGACACACAGGGGGTTGGATGGACCACGACAGTGATGAAGAGAGAGAGATGAGGAACATCAAGACACAGATATGAATACGTGTTTGTGTGTTAGTGTGTGTGTGTGTGTGTGTGTGTGAGTGAGAGAGAGAGAGAGAGAGAGAGAGAGAGAGAGAGAGAGAGAGAAAGAAAGACACAGCGAGGGAGAGAGAGAGAAAGAGAGAGAGAGAGATAGACAGAGCATGTGTGAGAGTGAGAGAGCAAGATCCATGTGGACTTACACTGTCTATGTCCTTCAAACATTTCATAGGCTGTGAAAAACATCTCAGCCTTAGACGCCTCTGTGAACGAGGGACAGGCAAACACCAGCAGGTTTAGTCTCTGTAGCATTCAGTACCCCAGGCCAGCAAGAGAGAACCTCCCAAAGTCTAAACACAGCCTACACTGTTCTACTCACCAAGCAACAGCTTTCACAGCTCTGGCAATATTCCCATGGGTTTGAAAGTTCACAAAAATCCAAGACTTAAAGGACCCATATCCCACACTTTTCCTGAAATGCGTCTCATTATAACATCTGTGCGAGTGGGCGGGGCTTAACCACTGAAGGCTGAATACGGGGATATATGTAAATACAGTACATTGTATATTTAACATGAACTGCTTTTGCTACTTGAGCACAGTCGTTGTATGTTAAGAAACATGGACTGCTTTTATGCACTACAAGAAACTTTCGATTTTCCATGATATGGGCCCTTTATAAGAGTCAGATTATACAAAATAGTTTGCACTCGTGTATAGCTACATATGTTTGGAGGAATCTAATTCTATAATGCAATACTTGCTAACATTCAGGTTGGGATACCGGAGACCGCACCTGAAAGATTACATTTTGCATACTTACATGATAGTTTGACAAAAAATAGAATTTTACACGACCTTCCGTTTACCACAAATGCATGCGTCAATCAGCCCAGACATGAAATGTGATCTGTCTTCTTTACTTTTGCTCTAGAATTACAAAGCCAGTGGTAGTGAAACATTAGACCCTTCTAATTAACCTTTGGTGAACTGCCTCCCTAGATCATCAGACTTAGGTCCACCTAAAATGGACCAAAATACAGGCTTCCATATTGCCTGCATGCTCTTTTAGCTCTTCAACATGCTTTTATAGACAACAGTATGTTAAGAAGTCTATCTGACATTAATTAACTGAAGAAAACCTAACACATCTTGGCTGACTGGCTGCATTTGTATGGGCGGTTCATTTCATTTGTCGCCAAACTGTTCCTTTAAAACCCATGATGCTCTTCCATTTTCGACAAAACACAACATTTCTTGATTTTGCCTCTAATGAAAGAAGTTGTTCGAAGGCCGGTTTATGGGTAGAACACACTCAGCAGGAAAAACTGTGCACAGGTCCAATGGGAATGGAAAACAGCACAGCCAATATGCAAAACATGCAGGTTAGTATCAAAAACACACGTCAAAGTAAGACATCTATACACACAACACTGATACACTTTCTGTAATACAGCTTGTGATTGATCCACGTCGAATAAAATCGGATTCACACACCAATTATAAATCCATTTCAGCATTGTTTTAATCAGGTCAGTTGGCTTTATAGAATTGTTTACACATCCACTTCACAGTTTCTATGAAAAGCACTGCAACAGAAGACACAGCACCACAGTAATAATTCTCAAACAAAATTAAATAAACAAAGAAATGGAAGGGATCTAAAGGTCTTGGACGATAACTGGCAAAAAACAAAGCACCACAGTGAACTTTAGGTTAAAAATAAAACAGAAGGAAAAAACGATAACATGTCCGTTGAATAAAAAAATACAGTAGAAGTTATAAAATAAATATGGTGTGAGCTCCAAAATAATATTTATGTACATGGCTTGAGAGCAAATTCATGCAGATTGGAATCGGCCCCGCAACAGGAGCAGGTTAAAATAATAATTGCATTCTTATAATCAATTATTGAAGAACAAAACACGTCCAAACAAGTTCAAATAACATTTCAGACTGCTTTAAACTGGAAATACGCCTAGTACAAAGAGGACCAAATATAAATATAGGCCCTAATGAATGACACAATCATTCCGCTGCATTAAACATAGCACCATATGAAGACATAACATTCACTGCAAGATGTACAAAACAGTAGCAATCGCACAGTTCCAGTGGTGTGGGGGTGAAAATGGTGCAGTCCGTTTGGCCAAAGGCTAGTTCATCATACTGACCCTATCAACCACTATCCCCATCAGGCCTCCTCAAGACAGAATTGACAGCTGTCAGTCCTCCTCAGAAAGCTCCACTTGAAAGATCGAATAGTGGGAATACCACCACAGCAGACACACAGGATCCCTCCACCACAGAAAAGTCATTATAGCAGCAAGGAACCCAACACCAGTGTTATTTCACCACTATCAACTTTTTTTTTCAACCCACTCTGCTGCATCCGCAGTGCAATGGACAGAAATTTCCACCTGATTACAGAAAATCAGAAAACCAACCCCGACTCGCTTGTAGTAGAAATAAATGGGCGGCTGCTGAGTTATGCAATAAGAAACTTTATAACGCAGGATGGAATCTATTCTATCTGGAATCTCTTGTATTCAGCTCTAATATATGTCCATAATATGTCTTTGGAATATCTTCCTCATGCTCCCTTCACTAGAGCCATGCTGGCTCAGGGATATGCCTGTACACATGACATGAATGTATTATTTTTGTAAAGTGTGATGGCGTGAAACCACATTTATCTTCCTCTGTTTACAGCCGCATCCATTGACATGCACTCCTGTTGACAAAGGCCACTACAGTCAGCTGTAAATATGGAGAAAACTATTAACTACTCCATGTTGTGGCAGTTCTACAGTTCTACAGTTTAAATCAAAAACCTTTGTCCAACTATGTAGATGCTTTTGGCTGCCATGTGTAATTTGCATAAAGTTACACAAGCTCATTGATTCTCACTGTGTTGCGAGTCTAGTTTGTGTCGCTCGCTATCTCCCCGTTTAAAATAAATGAGAGCAAAATGTTCAATACTAAATTTGCACACAGCGGCCAAGTACCACGAGGATCGGAAAGACAAGTTCCTCACATGTCAAAGGCTAAAGCAACCATAATATCCGAGCAATTTCAGTTCCTCTGGCTTTCCTTACTGTTTTCTGGTATGCAGGCAGAAGACGCCACCCAACTACGCTGCCAATGTACTATAACAAATTCTTCCTATTGAACAACTTAATTTACAAATATCATTTGTAATGTGTTTTCAGTTCAGGGATACACCTCTATGTTATTGTTGCTGGTAGCTGACCATACAATATAGACAAAGATTAGCTTAGGAAACACTGCAGTGTTCCTTTACTTTTTTAAGGTACCGCATAAAGATGCCTTAAGAGTACGGGTGTAACGGTACACAGATGTCACGGTTCGGTACATACCTCGGTTTTGGGGTCACGGTTCGGTACGGTTCAAATACGGCAAAATTAAGCAATAAAACGTTCTAAAGAACGAGGCCTGGTTTGTTTTCGTTTATTTTAAATAAACAGCAGTGTATTAACCATTAAACACACACTCTTGCTTTTAAGGCAGCAGAAGTGTTACGCCAGTAGGTGGCACTATTGCACCACACTACGACCCAGGTTTATGATTTACTTGCGCTTTTTGGTCCCTCTGTGATTCCGTATTACTTCAATCACATCTTCTCCGTCGTACCGTGTATTCTCCAAAAGACATCATGTACCGTGACCGTTCGGTACGAATACATGTACCGTTACAGCCCTACTTAAGAGCGAACTACAGTAACATCCATTTAACATACATGTCACACTAAAACAAGCTTGAACTTTCAAGCTTTTTAGTTGTATTGGATAAACACGAGACAAAAATAAGTTTGATTGAAACACAAACTGTACAATTGAAAATGATACAAAAATATCTATATATCTATATATATATATTTTAAAAAGGTTTATAAAAACAAGCTGTTTATATCAGATTCATTTCCATATGAGATTCCATAAGAGGTTTTGCTAAAATTGTCAATGATTGTTTTCAAGCAACTGAACAATTTTAAACATCTAAAGAATGCTTCAAATTTGGAGGAAATTTAACTACGTTGGTTTTATATTAATCACATTGATTTCCTTCTCTTAAATGATTTAGTCGTTGATTTTTTTCCCCTCAAGATTGCTCATGTTTTAATCATTCACAAGCTGTATTGTTTCATGAACAATAAAGGGTTGATAAGGGCAGTAGAATAATGCTAAAGTGAGTTGATTAGTCAGAAAGCAGTCCACTAAAGTAAAGCAGAAACTAAACATCATTTTCTAGATGCAGTTTCCACACGACAAACATAAACAGCCATGCTGTTGGCCATGGCCAAGAGGTTAGCACTCATGAGAACAGCCCATGATGGAAAGCAATGTGAGAAGAGAGCAAAAGCCAGAGGCATGCAAGCAGCCGGGCAGGAGACACTGACAGGTGGAGCTTGAGGTGGTCTTAAGAGGACGCTGGTGAAGAGAACAGCACCGGTCACAAACCTTGGACCTGGAGGACAGCAGAGCTTTCGTCCATGCCGAACATGTTGGAGCCGGTGCAGATGTAGACGCCGTAGTCCTCAGGCTGGACGTTCTGGATGGTAAGAATGCCGTTGAAGTCCATGGCGCGGTTGGGCAGCTTGCCATTGCCCTGGCGGGTCCAGACCAGGGTGTACGCTGGAGACTGTGAAGTTCAGGCAAAATTGTTATGCAGGGGATTCCAATGTACAATTTTTAACCTTTGAACACGAGTGGCACAGTTTGTATTGATGCTGGGCTTTGTTTGGTGTTCTTATGCTACGTAGAACCAAAGCGATTTTTTATTTAAAAAAAAGGTGTAATAGTGATAGCCGTTTTAAAAAGGACATCATACCCAAATGCCCATAAAAAAAAAAAGATCTACCCAGATTTCTTTTATTTCAGATCCTTGTAGCAAATGAATTTTAAACCTGGAAGCACTTTCAGGATAGCCTCCCCCTCAAGTGGGTGGGGAAAACCCGCAGAGGGAGGGGGTCCGGAGAGCGGCAGCGAGCCAAGTGAAACTGTAACTGTGTAGCAGAGCAAACGCCGGTTACTTGTACGCTCTGAGTTCTAAGGGTTAAGAAATCTAAGGGTTACGTTTTTAATGTTAAGAAATATATTTTAGGTGTGAATAGAGCAGTGGGATCAAATATCTCAATGTCTATAACGTCTCGCTCATCACACTTTTATATTACAATATTGGCGAAGCCTAAATTTATTTTTTATTTGATGCATTACATTCTTTACTGGATAATTTAACCAGTGCCATCCCAACAGATTTTTTTCTGCACCTTGGGTGACTGTGTGGTGATAATGTGGTGCCGATTAGGCCAGGCTGTGTTTGAGTTCAGATTAACGGATTAAACCACTGCAGCACCACTGACTAGACATTATTTGGAAGTCATTCTTAGTGAATTCTCAGCTTAGTAGCAGTTAGGGTTCAATAAACTCACCATATATTCATCAAAGTATGATGGAAAACAATTCAATATCCTCACAATATTTAGAATGAGATGTGAAAAAGTGTGAGTGTATTCAGATTTCATTTACTAATGAAACTAGAGCTGGAAAGCAGTGGAGGGGGTAAATATGCTGGACTGGATTGTTGACTGACACAGGTCATGATTAATAGAATGATTTTTCTCCACAAACCATTGTTTCATCTCAGCAGTGCATACTTTCACATTTTTGTGTTGTGACATCACAATATTCTCCATATTTAAATGTTGTATTGCGATTTTACAAAAGATTGTTAGATCCCTATTATATACATCAGCTTTGGTAAAGTGCAACAGTGTTTTCCAGGTAAAACTAGTCCAGACTTTTCATTGCCTACTTTAAGGAAAATACACACCAAATTACACCTGTATGTAGATTAGATTCAACCTTCATCCATTTAAATGCAATCTGTGGATCATCAATGAAACAGACTAGGAAGATTCCAACATAACCAGTGTTATATGCAGCAAATGCTCCTACTTTGCTCTTGGCAGTGCAGATGAAGTTCACTGTAGCTCCCACTGTCACACTCTGGACCTTTGGTTCCTCAATGAAGACCTCAATGGGTTTGGATGGAGAAGCTAATGAGAGACAGTGAAAGACAATGTAAGGAATCGGTGTGAGACAAGCCTGCAGATAGAGGCATACTGACACTAGCATTAAATATTCCTAAAAAAAACTCTCTTTACTTGTTACGACGATCTCAGCCTGGCTGCGGTTGGTGTGGAGGCGGTCTCTGCAGGTGCAGGTGTACACGCCAGCGTCAGAGGGCTGAACACTGACGAAATGCAGCTCCTCTCCTGCAGGAAATGGAAGAGGAAAAAAGCGCATACAGCCACACTAACTCACTACACAGTGCATGAAATGTTGCTGTAAACACACATATATACAGGAGTCCTCGAGTTACACCAGTCTCGACATGTGAGACATGAGTGTTTCAGCGCACGCCGTAGGCGGTATACCTATGGTCTATGTGGCCGAGCTAGTTTGGTTGTGTATAATACATAGAATATGTGGACACTACCGCGTGTGGAGTCACGTGACCCCGCTCCGTTATGTTACGTTATTCCGCCGACATGTCGAGCATGGAGAGCTTAAACACTGAGACAACTGAGCAATTTGTCAGTGAACAATGAGGTCAAGAAAGATAAAAAATAAATAAAATAATCGTTATCGAGTTAAAATGTTCAATTAATCGAGATTTAGATTTTAGGCCAAATCGCCCAGCCCTAACGCAGCATATAAGTGAGGGAGGTGGCATCCAACAGTACGCTTACCTATGCCATTTTGGACTGTTAAAAGTACAAATACAGTATATTTATGTCATTTTCCTTTTGCTGTGGCTATGCTGTGATTTTATGTTCTAGATTATGATTTTCCAACTGTGTTAGGTAAGCTTGTGTTTTGAAGTACACCAAAATTCAGGTTACTGAATTGTCGTAAGAAAGTTCGAGGACCCCCCTTGTACACTGACGCCACAGACCAGAAACAAAGAAACTCTGCAAATTAATTATAATAGACAAGAATCAGATTATTTGTATCTTAATGAGATGAATCAGGTGCTAAAAAAAATTTAAAACCATTAAATACTGCCATCAACGAAGACCCTGCATTAGAGTAAATCAATGCAAGCCAATGGACAATTCTGAAATAAAATTATTTGTTTAACCTAATACCTACAAACACGTTTTCCTGGCTGACAACTGCTACAGCTTGCTTCCATATCTACGGCCTGAGATGTTTAAAAACTCCACTATTTATAAGAAAATTCTAAATATTCAATCCTTATAATGTAATGTCATTCAGAGTGACTTACTAGACACGAGTGCATTGTAAATAAACCAGAAGTATTTAATTCTTCTACAATCTATTAGAAAATGGTTACAGACAAGCTGCGTGATTGTCTGAGACACTGCTTTATGATAATGTTCTTGGTCTGAAAGACAGCTTGCAGCTCCTCTGCATTTACTATTAATTCACCAATATAAACATTACTCAGATGACAGGTTCACTGCTCATTTGTGATTGTACATAAAACACATAGTAGACACTGAGACCACTAGTTTCGGTCTCTAACTTTCTAAAGAAGTTTGCATGTCTAGTGTCCTATGACTAAGCATGAGATCTGTACCTTGTCTGCGTCTCTCGGCCAAGCTGGAGATGGGGCGGCCATCGTCACGGGTCCAGTAGAAAGAGTGGGGCGGTGCTCCAGACGCCTGGCATCTGAGAGTAACAGTGCTTCCCTTGGCCACCAGCACCTTCTCCGGATACACCTTCACCACCAGAGAGGCAGCCGCTGACACCAAACACACACACCATTACATTTACATTTACATTTATGGCATTTATCAGATGCTTTCATCCAAAGCGACTTCCATTCTCTAACTACAGGGGTCAGTCTCTCTGGAGCAACTTGGACTTAAGGGTCTTGCTCAGGGACCCAGTGGTGGTACGCTCACACTTCTTCCATTATCCACACCGACGTGACAACATCACAATAAGACTAACATAGTCGTTAAAAGTTAATTTCTCATCATTCAATTGTTGAGAAGTCAACAAAGTCATCCAGAATGGTTTTGATGTGAAAGGGTTTATTATAGAGAAACATATAGAGACACTTTTTTTAACAGTGGTTGTGATGGGAATGTGGGGCTGCAGTATCTTCAACAATAAACAATAATATGAGCATTTTATTCACTAACAATGAAACTACAAATGCACTGCATGTACCTCTCTGCCTCTTTAATTTTATTTTTAGCATATGCAGTCTGGTTCCTATCAAAACTACTGTGAAAAATTTAGACCCGAAACATTTCAGGAAATTTCTCTAGAACAAAGCGTTTTGCATCAAATCCGTCTGATTGATTTTGTCTCAGTCATTTAATTATGCAGACATTCTGTTATAAAATGACACGATATGACTAAAAGTAGTAGCAGCAGCAGCCATTTAAAAGCCTAATATTTGGCTGTAATACTTTTGGTCCATTTGAGTTAAAAGGAAAAGGAAGTATTTCTGATTAATGAAGACCTGAATCATAATTTCTTTCAATCTATAAAGAACAAAATATGCTTTGATCTCACCATTATACGGGCTGCATTTGACTCTCCCCTGTGGATTTCCAACATATCCAGGTGCACAGCTGTAGAGTATTGAAATAGACTGACATGGCAGATCCATCGTGACTCAAAGCAAAACACAGGAGTGACTCTAAAAGTGGACTGACTTACCGCTCACAGTACTGGCCAGTGTACCCTGGCTGGCAGGCCGTGCACTGGTAGTCCCCGTTGCCCAGGCTTTCACATGTCGGAGAAAATCTAAATACAAATCGTTTTTCAATAACTAATAGCTAGTAATTCACTTCACTGTAAGTTTATTTATAGCATTCATACCCCAGCATTTGTCTATATAGTATAGTGTATTTTGTACAGAGGTTTTATTTGACTTTTATTTTAGACTTCATATTATTCTGTGTCTCTGTGCAGTCGTGACATATGATTCTATAATGAATATAAATAACTCCAATACAATTCCAGGAGCAACATTGACTGCATGTCTAATTACTGCAGGCTTCTAATGGTTACATTAGTGTAAATAATACTGTGTTTTGGGTGCTTTTTTTGGACTAACTGGTTCTCTGGGTCAGTGTGTGGACAGGCGCAGGGTTGGCAGTCCTCTGGAGTTCCAGCAGAGGCATCCCCAAAATAGCCGGAGGCACACTGCTCACACAGCTCGCCCATGGTGTTATGTAGGCAGTTCTGTGAATGAAGCAGGAATGGCCACATCAGAGTGAAGATAATAGCTAATGAAGCATTTTACTAGTCTACTGATTGATACCCAGTTTTGCCAGTTAAACTGTGCAGTCTGTGTAAGTTCTAAAAGGTCAGTCAGACCATTAGTACAGTTCCTATAAGAATGAGATTAACATGATGTGTGGATGCAGCATACCGTGCAGATGCCATTCTCTGGGTGACAAGAGTCGGAGTGGCCGTTACATTCACACAGCTCACAGTGACCAAGATACAGACCTCCACCTGTGCGGGTGTAGCCTGGAGCACAGTCCTGTAATACACCAGACAGATACAGATATACTTTTGGTCCAATAAAATCAAAAACATCAAAAAAGTCCACCCTGAATTCAATGTAAATGTATGCAGCCAAAGACAGGAATTGGAACTTGGTCACACCTGGCAGGACAGTCCTTGGTACCCAGGTGGACAGCGACACTCCTCCACCTCTAGGGCCTCAGCCAGACCCGTGTAAAGAGGACTTGCGTTCTCCATAATGATCCCTGAAATGCTGGAAGAGCGCATCTCTGTGTGGTAGGAAGCTCGGATCAGGATGTCATCCAGGTCAGCCAGCACCATCATCAGGTGCTCCCGTGTGGCTGGCATGCCGTCGGGACGCTTCCAGTTCTCCTACACAGAACCGGATGAAGAGAAGAACTCTGTGATTTCATACTAATTGCTTTTTCTTTACTCAGTATATACATTTTTAAATTTTTCTTCTGTTACTATTGGTCTAAGAAAAACAAATTCATTTTAATTCATTCACTCGTAATCAGTCACACACATTATACACTGTATCAGTTACTTTACTGTTCAAATGATTAATCTATCAA
>JBBPDE010000134.1:3768679-3787476 GCA_037974605.1 Nannopetersius ansorgii
CAGACAGACAGACAGACAGACAGACAGACAGACAGACAGACAGACAGACAGACAGACAGACAGACAGACAGACAGATTTTATTCATCCCCATGGGGAAATTGTGCACAGCACAGTGTAATCAGTCCAAGGCATTTTCTGGAGAGTTTCATTTTGACAGGGTCTGTGTGCCTGTGCAGTCGTAGTATAAGCAGTTTCCTCTAGGATCAATAAAGTTTTCTGATTCTGATTGAGTAACTGATTAAGTAAACAGATCCAGACACTTGACTATTCCAGTAACCCCACCCTTCCATAATGTAAACAAAACACAAGCCACACAAGCTGCAGTGGCTTCCAAGAGATGCACTAACTGTTAATCAAGCTGTCTGATTGCAACTCGATGGCTGTTTTTTATTCATGACTGCTGTGGGTGGGCCACAGTTATAAAGCGTTCCAGTGGACTTTCGCTACTTGTGAGGTGGAATCGACAGAGAAATCCTTAATTATCACCCCAGCAGGTGGGTCTGCAGAACCATTTTCAAGGGGACCACCTGTGCTCGACTCCCATGGTTCCACACTCTGCTGTCAAAACAGTATGGAACTGCAACATTTGCTCTTCTGTTACAACCAAGAATGCAGCCTTTGCTTTAAGGCCCTCTGGGTTGTGAGCCTCACAGCTAAGATGCCATATTTCAGTCTAGGGCAGGGGTGTCCTGCATGGTTTGGTGATTTCTTCAATCGAACACACCTATTAAACCAAGCTGTGCCAGGCAGCACTGGCCTACGGTATTCAACTTGAACCCAAAACCTTGATAACGTGGATATATTCTCTATAAACAGAGCAGAGTTAGCAAGAAACCATCTTCCACCCCCCACCCCTCCCCCAAAGAAAACCCCTTCCAACAGTCCTCACAGTAGTTCTAAGTAATAAACCCTCACTGCCTGCTTTTATGGAGGAAATTCGAGACTTTATGGACCAGATGAAGCAAATCCAGCAGAACCTGCTTCAAGGAAAGTGCCTTTAATCAGAAGCTATTGCCCTTTTTACCTGAAATATCAGTGCAACGACCATGGAGAGAAATGTGTGGAATTAGGCCAGCAGGCTAAGCTGGCTAAGCGTTACTGGAAAGACTTTGCACAGGTCAACGGAGCTAATTTCCCTCTGCCTTTTATGACACCTTATATAGCATTATCATAAGACTGGGCTCAGTGGAATGAATTCCTTTGCTGTGATGCTAGTTTTTATACTTATCCACCGCCTTATTAGTCTATAATTTACTGTGTATTGCAGCAGAAAGGATGAGAAGCCTCACCAGAGGACACTAGACATTTGTTCATGTTGACAAAGACTGTTATGTGCACAGCTGATGTAAAATGCTAATGCTCGCTCGTCAATATGAATCATCAAAAAAATCAAGAAAAGAGCCCTTATTCAAGCTCCCCTGCTCCTTTACAATGGCAACAAGTAAACACAATCATGGCAGAGCACTTTGAGGGTCTAAAAATACCACCCTATTTCCGGTAAGCGGCGTCTAACTGTGACCTGAGGCCAGTAACGCCTGGGCAGTTTAGGTTCCTCCAGACGACAGCTGAGGGCAAAGAGGCCGGGACCAGAGGCAGCGCAAGGAGAGAAAGGGCTGTTTATTTATAGCAGAACGGGACAGGAGTCTGTAGCACCGCTAGCTGCCATTCAAGAAAGCACCTCTTCCTTCATCTGGATGGTTGTGACCATTTGCCAAAAGAACCTTGGCATCAAGCTGCGGCAGAAAGTGGCGGCGCCACGAGGCTCCGGAGGACGAGAAAGACGTAACGACAGAATAATGCCTGACACAGAAGAAGGGAATGGTGTGTTAAGCAAGAGAGTCACTGAGGTCCTAGTTGAGATCATGAAATATTTTAAGAAGAAGTTGGGAGAAGGCTGGTATGAACCGTGCTGCAAAAGTTGTTAGCAAGGCAGTGTAAACAGACGCATCCCGCTCAGCGCTAGCGCTAGGTACGTGACTATCCTGGCCAAAAAGCCTCTTGGCATGTCGACCAGTTGGTATGAAGGAAGTGGCGGAACGTTTTTGATAGCTGGGATTGAGCTCCGGTTTCCCATAGCAGCAGTGATGGGCTTAACTCTAAACTCCCGGCCCCTCCCGCCCTCTCGCTCGCTCTCTCATGCTCAGGCTAGCACCAGCTAATCTGACACCACCGGCTTGGCCCAGGACCCATTGTGGCACAGTGCGGGTGGGTCAAGTACAGTTTAATAAAACCATGCTTTGTTTAAACTCTGCATGCAGGCATTCATTAAAGTCATATCTCATTGACAACAACAACAGGGGTGAAAGAATGGGATTGAATAACATTTTGACTGCCAATTTTTTTCCTGTTACGCCATCACATATTGATGAGATGGTGAGGCTACATCCCTGCCAGACTAGTTTATCTTTTCCAGGTTTCCATTCAAGTTAAGATATGCTACTTTAAGGAATATGACCAGGGAACAAATGGCCATCACAAAGTACCCAAGACACTACAGGTGAAGGGGGAAATTAACAGTCAAAAGCAAAATAAACATATGGACTTTTGTATACAGAGATACGCAGTTATAGATAATTGATCAATGTATTCAAAATCCAGAGAAATCATAGCCAGAACCATTCACTGGACATTAAAATCTTAGCCTATATTGAGCTCAGCAGAACACAAAAAGGTTAAAAGCTTCAATAACTGCAAATAGTACATTCTTACGTGGCTGTTTTTTGTACAGTTCCAATCTATGAGAAGCTTCACTGCATCTAACCTCCTGTTGCCTGTTCCCAAGGTTGGGTTCAAGCCTCTGGGATCTATTCAGACCAGCTATTTTGTAATTAAGTAGGATTTGGTCAGACTCTTTGAAAGTGCTGGAAAAGCCACCAATTACAATTGTCTAAACATCTCAGAAAAGGCCACCGTACGCCTCAGCCCTTCTTACAGACACTCAGGTCCATGTTTTTATTCCCTCCCTCTCCTGATCTGGAACAGGTACTCAGTGCTCCTGATTGCTTGGGTTAGGTGTGTTGGGAGCTGGGATACAGCAAAAAAAAAAAATCTGGAATGTCTGGAAGGTGACCAGGATAAGGATTGGCCAACACTGAGAGCTATTTCTGAGATGTTTGGACCATTGTCATTGGTGACCGTTCCAAAACCTTCACAAAGGCACCCGGCCAAATCCCAGCTCATTATGAGACAGGACTGGGGTCCTCTGAAATGCTGTAAATGACATGGCAGGAGATTTGTTGTTTAGAAACCTGATACTGTTTCAGGATTATTCCCTTTCAAGAGGGATAGTCATCCACTTAGATGAAATTAAGAGGGAAGAATAGCCAGAGGCTTAAAAAAAAAAATAAAAGATTTGAGTCACTGGCACAGAGCTCAAGGAAACTTTGTGTTGACACAACCTCAAGGCTGTGGAAAAATAAAAGAGCATTTCTATCCCTTTTAAATACCCAAATCTTCCTTTCAACTGAAGTTGCCTAACAGCTGTTTTTGCTCACCATGCGAGAGCGAGATAGAATTTCCCAAAGATCAAAGCTCTTTCAAAAGCCTACTATCTTAAAGATAACCCTGAATGATTTGATAAATACTTAATAACGATTTTTCTGATCAATGTTGCAATTTACTTTTGACATTGATTCACATGCTCTGCATTTCCCACTTAAAACATAAGATACTAAAAAAAACAGTTACATATAAAATAGATATTTTAAATATTTTAAATAGATAGTTTTACTTACATTCTGTAGTTTGTCCTGTTTAAGTTATCTTTAAGGAATGCATTATGACTGCCTCTCTGTCTGTTGGTGTACTTGTACTTGTACATACCTCCAGTTCAACCTTTATTCATCAACATGATGGACGGAAGCATCCAGCGATTATCAAGAATGAGCATTTCTGAGAAAAGGCTCATCATTGGGTTGAAAAGTGCTGGTCAAGTTCATGATGTCACGTCTTTAAAAGTTGTTCGACAGTAAGTAAGTACCATATGCATTGCTGTTAGAGCACTTCATTACACAATTACAATTATTTATGTACACTGTTTAAGAATCAGATTACTTTGCAGTTTGGTTGTTCAAAAAAGGTGATGCCAAGTAGTCTTAGCACTTAAGTCTCTTTCTAGCGCATTACTAAAAGGGAGGAAACTAACACTGTCAGGATCTTACTAAAGCATACATTTGTAGTTCCAAATTACATGGATGTGAAGTGAATTTAGATGGTCTCAGTTGTAAACCGCATGCATACTGAAATAATCGTGTCCATTAAATGGCCTCTTTCTCTCAAAGCAGGGGTTCCTGTACACACTAAGTGTCTTTCTGACAGATTAGTGAGATTAATATCATCATACTTAGCAAACGATACAATCTGATTAACAGCCCATCTTGATAAGCGATGAAATGAACTACTTTCACTACACAGTTCGATGTACAATCAAGAATATTTCTGGAGAAATCCCCATATCAGTGTTTGTTATTGCAGTATTTACAAACAGCCATCATAAATGCTCACACTCTAAGTAATGAAAAAAATCCAAAAGGGAAGTTCCCTGTCTGATAAAAGGAGCTATTCTTAGCTTCTCATTTAGCGTCTGCAGGGCTTCACGGTCCAGCGAGGCGAGGCAACCAGATGAGAATGAAAAGTGGCAACTTGTGGTGACCTGAAGATGTTTCAGCTCTTCTGACCCCTTTCTCACCCAGTCTGAGGCACGCCCCACTGGGCAGAGGTGAAATTCCTCTGCGAGATAAAAATACCCCTCAAGCCACGTAGCTGCAGGTGAAATTTCAGCTCTCCGTCAAGGTTCCCTGTCCAAAGTGGGCGTGTGAGAGAACAAACACTGAGACAGACCTCTGGACTGAGACTGGAAAATGGCAAATTCCAACACTTCAGATGAGTCTCATTTACACCACAGTTCAAAGGATGGGGCTCTTTAATTATTTTAAGTGTATTATGTAAGTATATTATATACACTACACACACACACACATATAAAAATACATGCAGTAGCATGTTAAATATGTCAAATGAGTTAAATCAGATCAACTAGACCACATATTTGGTTTAGATTGTTATGTAAGTGCTGTGGGAACTAGAAGATATTTAATGCTAAATATTATACCATAAAGGTCTGTTTACCATACAATGCTGTCAGTTGTTTTTACTTTATTCTTCATGTTATATAGCTTTCTCCAAAACCAACCTCAACTCCGTTCTTCATTGAAAAGTTCACAATATTTTCAAGCTTCTAATTCTATAACACATGTTTATATTGATGAAATATTCTATTGCACTGATGAAAACTTTTGCAAGACAAAATTCCCGAAGTAGACGTGACCCAGTGACACTAAGATGTGTTTAGAAACTTTATTCAGGGTGAATGGGATTATAGTCATGGCAGAATTTTACATACTTAAACATGAATGCTAGAGATAACTGTAAGCCAAAGGTGAAATTCCTTTCAGGCAGCAAACCCACAGAGAAACAGTCCACCTTTGGCCATAGAGCAACAAGCGCTGCCCTGTCTCAACAGCCATAATCTAGCTTTTTTACAGGGAAGTCCACTATCCGTCTTTCAGCTTAGGTTACACTGAAGGAGTTGACACAACAACCCAAGAGGCCTCGGCAGCGAATGCCTGAGAGCAGCGTAAACTGAGGGTATAATTTAAATAGGCAGTCATAATAAAACTGCCTCTTTGCATACTCAAACACAATAAGCAGTCTTTCGCCAGTTGGCCAGATGCAACACTTGGTTCCTGAGTTTGAGAGGCAGTTAAATCGGAACGAATAAAGCGTCTTCTCTATTTCGTTTATTTCGGGACTTTGCAAAACACACAAGCAATTTGATTCTTGCCCTCTGCAAAGTTTAATATATATCACCTAGAATATCACCTATCCCACTTTTAACAAGGCGATAGGGTCCACTCGAGCGAGGCCTGAGCCTGTGAATGTATTCAAAGCCTCTTTTGTTAAACCCTGTCCCTAGCCCTTCATGCCACACAGCCCCCCTAAGCTGAGGCCTTGACATCTTTGCATAGTAACTGTGGTGCCAGGAGGGGAAAAAAACAGGCTAAACCTTTAACACCTTCACCATTAGGGTTACTACTGGCCACAAGTCAGTAAACAGCTAAGAAAGACCTCAGAAATGGTGCTGTGGTAAACATCTGCTGGTAGGTCTGACCTGTTGATCCTTTACAATCAGAAAACGTTATTGATCCCAGAGGAAAATGTTTGACACACATTGACAAGAGCAACATAAAAAATAAAGTCTAAATCCAATAAAACTCCTGTAAAAATGCACTATATATACACAAATACTGTATATATTGATACTATGGATTACCTACAGTTAAGTGATTTTCTAGTAACACAAATGGGGTTAAGAGTATGTTACTGCACATAATAGAGATCAGTACTATATAAGTAATATTGAAATAAGTAGTTCTGTTCCACATGGGAAGACTACTGGACATAAGATACTGAACATAATTATATGATTTAGCACCCACTAATAGAACTACACATAATATGAGAAGATGCTAAAATTGCTGATAAAAAAAACTGCAACATATTGCACATGTTTTAAACCACCATCCTAGCGTGGATCTCTACTTGAGAATCCACAAATAGCTCAGTGTCTTAGCTCTTCAGTGCCTTGCTTCAAAAGAGGTGATGTGAGGAGATAGGACACCTCTTTAGATGTGTCACATGATATCTTTAAAGTTGCCCAATGAATTGTGGGCTAATCCAAGCCAACTGGAGCGTTTCACGCTAGCTTCATCCCATCGTTTTCCCGAGTCAAAAATGCTGCCGAAACGCAACAGTTGGGCGCAAATGGCAACGTAGAGCCAGTAACCCAGAGCTCCATGACCGAAGAAGATGAAGTATTCCTAAACATTTCCCAGGCTTTGAAAGAAAACTGATCTCCGGGATGTGTCACCAAAACTCAAGAGTGCCTCTTCAGTGGCAGGCACACAGAAGTGAGATGGGAACATTCCTGAGGCTGATTCTCCAGGGTCAGCATGTGAGAGCGGATCAGGTGCTCACTTTGTCTGTCTGAAGTAGTCGTCTTCCGATTGGCTCATTCCGGCTCCACTCTCAGGCTTAAATCCATGGAATCCGTGGATTTAAGTTCTCCCTGTCACCCACTGACAAAGGATCAAGGAGCTGCCCACTCTCGATCTACAGGATTATCTCTACAGCGGCTGGGTCTGAGAGGAGAAGACTCTAAAGAATCCCTCAGCCATAGAGCTGAATTTTCACCAGGTGCAGGCCTCTACTATTGAGAATGGCCTCTAGCTCCACTTCAGTGCAAAAGCGTTCAGCTTTCTGCAAAAACTGTGAAGTGTGATCGCAGGTTGCTATAAAACCAATATTAGGAAAACCCCAAATACTGGTTTTATAGCCAAAAACAAATTTTGTTGAAAATATCAGATTAGTGCCCGGCGCATTACTGCTGGATCACTGCAGAGGCTTGAACTTGAAGTCTATTGCCATATATGGGTAATGGCGGCTGATCGAGTGGCAGCATTCACGGTCTGATTATTTCTAATTAAACAACAACAAACTGTGGCTCTCATCTTTTTTTTATATAACTGACCGGAGCTTTAGTGTGTTTCTCCACTTTTTTGTCACTTTGTAGCCACCATATCTGTGACATCACAGATTCTTTCTAAGATGTGTTTTGAAGGGAAATCCACTCTCTCTCCCTAAATACTACAGAGCTGATTGTTTTTTAAACAATCAATACTCGGCCCCTGATCAACTAATCATAACTGCCACTGGATACTGGCTCCAAATTCAGCTAGGAAAAACAAACAAACAAAAAAACAATAACAATAATAATAATAAAACTTAAGATAAATAAAACACAGCATTCGACTTATTACTGAATGCTGAATTATGATATAAGGATGAAGCCCGGGCCCCTTTCTATGATCTTTAGCTGCTGTTGTTTTAACAGTCACTCAAGAGGCAGGATAAATATTTATAATAAAATATAATAAATATAATCTCCCAAAAGATTCCTTGGAACGCTGGCCAGTAGCTCGGTGTCGTAAGAAGAAGATGGCGGAAAAGTGGGCTCTGTGAGTGTTGGATGAGGGTCCGGTAGCTAATAAGGAGCAGGAAAAACCTGCGAGGCCAGAGATAAAAAAAGTGACTCCTGTCCAATATCAACAGGGGACTTTCTTAAATCGATGTTTCTACACTGTACATCATTTTGAATGGCTGCAATCCAATTGCAACATGCTCTAAAAGCCCAGTGGGCGTTTACATAATGCAAGGGTCAATTTCTGAACTTTGGAAACGGCTACATATTATTTTTAAAACGAGTTATTATCTTGAAGATGATCAGTCGCCTATTTTCCACTTTTCTACCACGTTTTGTCTATTGATAAAGACTTGCGTTTGAAGCCTCCTGGAAGGAAAGACAGGTTCTGATTGTGTTACCAGGCTCTACTGACTCACCCCCACTCTCTACTGTTTTCTATGGGGGTGAGCTATTTGAAATTGAATGTAGGTATATATCACTAAGGAACAAAATCTTTGATGTCTGGCCAAATTCCCGCAAGGTTCAATTTAGCCGTCTCTGAGCCATAATAACTGTGGCTGCTTGACATATGATGTCAATGCCATTAAATCACTCTATCTCTCTTTTAGCACAGCTCTATTGAAAGCCTGGCAGATACATTTTCGAAACGAAGGCCTAATGACCGTGTATGAAAGATGTCCGTTATTTATTCTCAAAGGGCAAGCATTTCTTCTGGAGAACTACGACTCTGAATCAGGATTTTCACACTTTGTGAAAGTGTGCCAGATTATTTACTGAAATGCATAATAATTCGGCAAGTAGAGATCTGTGACTGAAGAAAAATTTTGAAATCCTAAAGGGACTGATTTATTGTTTTTATTTCTTTATTCCAAGATCTAGGGTTTGTACTGATCTACTATACAAAAAGCAACATTGAGCGACTACATCAAAAAGCACATTAAACAAGTTCGCAGCAGACTCCTTATCTCAACTGCATTAAGAATATCATGTTTTACCCCTTTGACAACAATTCCATTGTTCTTGACGTTAGTCGCGGAAGGAATTCCTCTAGACTGTGCCACACCTACTGGATCCAGTGCGATTAAATCCAGCTAAAACCCCAGTCTAAAATTAAACATTAGTCCTTGTCTTACTTAGCCTTCCTTCCTTGCTTCTTAAAAATAAACAGCCACTTAATAATCGAGCTGGGAACAATAACCGCACGTATAAACAATCTTCTGCAGTATCTAAACAGACAATGTTTAACATTTGGAGGAAACCCATACAGCCACTAGAAGCAGGTTATTTACAGAGTATAAATGATCTTTCCAGACAACTGGGAAGAAAAAAAAAAGACCGTGCCACGCCTGTCCAGAAGAAAGCGGTCACTCCGAGGCCAAAGGAATCAGTCACCAAACGTTTCAAAGCAGCGACAGTTCCATCACCTTACGCGAGGCCGTTCACCTGCATTCTGAAAGGTATCATTTCGAGCCGCGTTTACACACGGACACGCCTCTGCCTCGACATATGCATGCCAGGGGATTTGTTCGAGGATACGAAAAAAGCGAGGGGCCCTACCTGCCTATTCATTGAAGGCAGATGTGAAGCATTTCATTTCCTACAAGGTAATTACAGGCACATGTAGGCACCGGTACAGCCGTGTGAAAACACACCGCGTCTCGGGAAGGAACCGGGCAATAATCAGAACTTAATAAAGTCCCCCAGAGCGAGCGAAACTTTCAGAGGTCTGCGGTCTGCTGGACTACAACCGAGGTACAGGCAGACTCTGCTTCTGTTCTCATTGTTTCAAGATCATTCCAGATCATCATTCAAGACCATTTAAGAAGCAATGACCCGACGACCGATTAGGTCTTGATTGAATGCGGTTTTACAGCCGACCTAGTCTTGCATTCCAAGAGCTATAAAAGAGCAATAAACCTCAAGCACAAGGCTCTCAATGCCATCTCTACCGTGCCTTCCTCTGATGGGACAGTACAAGCGATGGCTATCTTTTGTAACATATTATGTACAATAGCCTTACAATGAAAAATATCAGCACTTATGTCAATACTGATCTCTATTACAGTATAGAGAACAACTCCGAACCACCATTTGTGTTACAAGTAGCTGGAAGTTATTTATCTGTAGTATTTATACCCAGGAGTTTGTGCATAAAGCATAGTTTAATTTATCTTTTAGATTTTAGATTTTATATTGTTCTTGTCTCTGTGCAGCCATAACTTAAGCAATTTCCTCCCGGATCAGTAAAGTTTTCCGATTCTGATTCTTTTGTTGTGTGACCACGTGATACACTGACACAACAGGATCTATCCAAATAACCTAATTGTGTCAAACTTTTTAAATTCAGATAATTATTCATTTCAAATGTGTGACGCACTGTTAGGAAAGTAGCATTTTTTAGCATTAAGCAAAAGATCACTAGGCAAACAGTTCCCCAGCTTTAGTCATTTTTGCTAATTAGCCAAGTGAACATACCTGGCTATTGTAGCGTGGCTGAACTTGCACTTAAGGACTCGCCTTTCCTCACTGTAAAAGTAAGCTCCAGTTTCTCATTAGGATGAATTAAGATTTTTGTCACCGTTCTAAAACGCTTGTCCAACCTCGCAACAGTAGCTACGAGAGAGCACATGCGAACCAGGACAATTTTAGGAATTCCACGGACGGGCGAGCGAGGTGCGGGAGAATTGTGCTGACTAGACGTTCACAGACACCTCGGGCTGGGCCGATAGGACTATGAAAACTTTGGTCCTGTCTCGCCAGCTAGCAGGGGCAAAACAAAGCCATGCCCATTCTTCTGTTATCTCGCTAAATCTCCACACTGCAAGTTCTCATATTATTCAAGCACTAGGGAACCCCCACAAAACAACAGGCTGCAGTTAAGACATGTGCCCAAGGGCAGGTTTTGCACCCATGCCAAGGAATTTGGCGGCAGTCTCAGTCCCAGATCTCAAACCCGGTGGGTTCCTGACAACGTCCTTTTCTGTCCATGTCGAGCCTACGACAGCGGCCCAGCGGGAGAACCGAGGTCAGGAGGCTAAAAAGTCCCTTCTTGCTGCTTGGGGGGCTGTTGTGCACCAGCAGGTCTTCCAGCTTGCCATAAATCAGTGCTGGAAGGGCTGCTTAATTAGCCACTTTAAATGGGTAATTGCTTGAGTTGGCTCTGAGTTTTAGGTGGTTATAAAAACCAAGCCTGGGGTGATTAAGAAGCTCTGGTTTGAAACACTGCAGGCTGTAAATGGCTGCATTCCAACACTACAGTGGTTGAAAAGTTACACGCTTTAACTTTCACATGCGTTTTAACCGGAGACGCATCAGAGTAAAGATAACATCCTGACAAAAGTGGAATTAACACCACATTAGAGCCAGGAAGGTACGCCGAGGCTTCTGGGATTTTTCAGAAAATATGGTGTATACAAGAAAATGCATAAAAAATGAAGAAGAAACCAAAACATTAAACAAAAAGAATCCCCTTCCTGCTAGCATCCTCTACATTATTGAACATAAAAAAAACAGATTAAGCGTAGCTGATGGGAACAGGAAGCTTTTGGCATGTTGGCAATTTCTGAGCTGAAGACTAAACACAAGAATCCACCTTGTTTGTCTCATCGTGTTTGATGTTCGAGGAGTTGCGAGGGAGCACCCTGCCTCTGAGCAACGCGAGATACAGCTTTCTCTCAAATCAAGCGAGCGAAAACTGAAAACTCTGTTTAGCCCAAAAAGTCAACACAGGGTGTGGGTGGAGACCAGATTGCACATAGCCACTTTAGTCTGAAAGCCACAAAAATTTCAGTTCTGTCACAAGCCAAAGCTTGTGCAGCCTGCCTCGAAACTGGGCCATCCTTAAAACAGAGCACCCATACCTTCAGCAGGGCCTTCGCTATTATAGTAGTGCAACTGAGGCATTTTGTTGATTAACAAGTAACATAATTACAACCATCTTGAAATATCCTTCATAATTAACAGACTGGCTAAAGAAACAGAAACTGAATTCATCCTGGAGGAAAGTGCTTACGCTATGACTGCACAGACACAAGACAAGAATGATACAAAATGTAATATAGTATATTTTTAACATTTGATTATATTTATAACAATATATATATATATATATATATCTGCACACCATAGCATGTACTATAGTACATGAATATATATAATATAGTATACACTATGGTGCAGCAGGTGGCTTAATGATAAGGGAGTTGTCCCTGTGTTCAGAAGGCAGTGTCTTCGAATCCCAGGACTGCCAGTGGCACCACTGAGGTATATATGTGTATCATTCTCACACACTGCTCTCCATGTTCCAGGCTACCCGCTGCTTCACTTGGGTGAACGGGTCGAATACAGAGAAGGAATTTCCCGCATTTTTCATGTATGACAAATGGAAAATTCAAGAAATCCAGAAATACTGTGAAAATGATTAGTACTACATACACCATGCTATGGAAAGATCTTTTGCAGTTCACATGGGTTTAACGACTCAGCTTTGTAATGAATCGCAGGTAACTCCCACGGATATGTGACCTGCGGCCTGCTGCTGTAGCTGAAGTATGATCACAGTACAGACCTTGAATGGGTCCCGGTTTGGGACGGGATGTGGAGTAATGCGGTTTTCCCCTCCTGAAACGTCGCCAACATCAAACCACTTGCAGCAGCTCAGTGCTCAACAGTCAAACGGTTAGTGTTAGTGTTACTGACTGCATCTGGTCCAATATTGCAGCTGTGATCCCATGAGTTTCCGCCTCATGATTCTTCTTTTTGCATAATAACTATGACAGAATCTCTTGCTCAACAGAATCATTCAAGCTTTACTACAGGCAGCAAGAAGGAGCAACACTGCCTCTAATGAATAGACAGGAGGAGTCTAAACTATTGGTTTCCTGCTCAGGGCCTTAGATTACAGGGAACAAGAAGCAAAAGCATGGACAAGTATAATTTATGAATTATGAGACTAACTGTGATGCCTCAGGCATTAGGTATAAATGTTAGGTGCAGACTTAAAGGGGACGTTTCTACGTTTCTGCACAATTTAACAGGTGAGTGTGGTTTGAGGTGAAATGCAGCATTAAACAGAACCTTCCAAGAGTCAGATATGATTTCACATTTACTGCCTGATGCCTGCGATCTTACAATGTCACGTCTGAGTTCACACAATATTTTGGCCTAAAATGAAATGAGAGGTGCATGCAGGGTGCATGCAGAATTTTTTTTTAAAACAGCAGAGTTGTCTCTAGAAATGGCTCGAATTCATTCAAAATGACTTTTTCCCCCAAATATTACAGTATTAGAGGATCTTGACATGTGTTAACAAGTAAGTAGTTTCTCCACAATGCTTCATTTCACATCAAACCACTCTAAAATGACTGTGTACATCTCAAATGATGTAGAAATGGTGAAAAAACAGCAGAGTAATCTCTAAAGCACTGCTGATCAATTTAACATTGTTATTTCCACATATATCACAGTGTTTAAGGGTCTCTGCATGTGTTCATAAGTGAGTCCCACTATGTTTCATGAGTATTTGAACTTAGTCTAAGACAGTAGTCATTGCATTCAAGGTAAGGTTTGGTATAGACTGCTATTGAATAGCATGTTTTCATGGATATAAAGCTAAAATTGAAAACCAATATTGCTGCGATAGATCATGTAGATATACTGAATGAGTGTGAAGACTAGAGCATCTTCACAGTCCTCCAGGCCTCCTCTGAGAGGAGACTCGCTTGTGTAAATGCATGTGCCTGATGCAGCTCTCCAAACACTTCGGTGTTGCGCTGACCTGGAACGGCTTCTGAAGGACGCATTTGACACAGTGCCTGGGAAGCATTTAACAGGCACAACAGTGAGGGCTGCTGGCACAATGTGAGCCTGACGAACTGAATCTGCCCCAACACTTGCCCTCTTCCCCCTACACACAAATTCCTTCCTTATCAGACCACAGATCCACAGCTTTCTCTCCCAGTGCTTGTGGCAGCACTCATCACACAGCTATGCAGCACAATATATCACTTACCTTTCAGTCCACAACAGTATAAGCGTATCAGTTTTTATATTATACTGTTGTGTTTTTATCCTATTGGTTATTCGTAATTCTAGTTTCTTCTCTTGTACCGTCTTCTCGCAACAATACAACTGTCCCACCCACAGGACTAATAAAAGCTCCTTATCTTCTCTTAATACACAAAGCATGGTAACGCTGCTGACCAATCACAGGCCCTTTCTGTGTTGTGAGTCAAAGCATCCATACAATTTAAGTAAGCAAGTTATTTTGTCAAACATTCACATAATTGAGTCACTAGTGAGTTGTCCATTATTATATTTAATATTTTGAACTATTCTCCAAGAATTAATGACTAAAGATCATTCCTGATTTCCTTAGATCAGGAAAACTCCTGATCTAACTAAGACCTGCAATCTTATTTCTAGCCTAAAAGTCTTCTTGATATTGTTTTGAGAATAATAATATATCAGAGCAGACTTCGTAAGATTATTAAGATTGTTTAAGGTATTTTTTTCCATATTTCAGGAAATCTTGTCAAGTGTAAATATCTTCCTGCATGGACAGATCATTTCACTTGTTTTCAGTCTAAAGATTTCTTTAAATAGGAAAAATATCTTAAAACAATCTTTACACACTATATAAGAGCAAAAAATCTGATCTTATACAGCATATTATTCTCAAAACAAGATCAAGAAGACTTTTAGAAATAAGATTGCAAGTCAGGAGTTTTTGCAGTGTAATATCTACATTTAGAAAATGCTGACTTTCATTGTCTTCTTCTTAGTATGGCCTTATTATATGAATTATTAGTAAATAAATAACCATAATGATAATAACTGTGATCAATTTGACTTTTTTTTTCTGGTGTGCAGTGCTGGCACCTCCTGACTTTTTCCATGATTGAAACTGGGCTGGACTGAGAGAGCAACAGAAAAATTAAAAAAATAAAAACACACTGAGCATGGAAAATATTTCAAGCTGTACTTGGACGAATTGGCTTTTTTTTTTGTCATGGAAATATAAATAGACGTGAACACTCCGAGAAGTGTACAGTGCATGATGTGGTTTTGGCAGCCCTTAGAGCAGGTGGCTCCCGAGCAAATGAATCATTTCCAGTTTGAACACGTTTGCTTTCACTGCAGAGCCGAGGGTGCACTTAAAAGAGCTGAATTTGCCACTGAAGCAAGCATGTGACCTTACCAACGCTACACTTTTTCCACTCTATGGGCTCTTGCACGAGTTTTTACCATTTTATCCCATATTTTAGTTACAGCTAACAACATTATGACCTCTTTTTCCACTGGACTCCACTTTATCTCAGCACAAATGTTACCCAAATTGAATTAACATTAGGAAGACATGAGATCCAGATTGACAGAAAGCTCAAAGCATTAGGGACCACTTGATTATTTTGTTGATTAGATTTAACTGGGACATTTACTTTAATGAAAAATCTTCGTTGGAGAACGCCACACCAGCATAAACACTAGCAAAACGGAATTAGCAATACTGTTAGGCTATCACATGAGTAATGGACTGATGGACAGCGCAAAGAATGTGTCTGTTTAGTTATTTCTGCATCATTTGTTCAGTTTTATCACATATTTTGCTGTAAGTTAGCCAATAACATTATGAATTAATGCGGTTTTGAAACCTGGACTCCACCCCAAATTTTTTTTTTGCTCTAGTACATGAGTACCTACATGAAGTAACTGGTACGCATCAAAATGAAAAACTTTCGATGTGTCTTGGTGTGGTCCGGGGGGGTTGTATCTGCATGCGCCCGAGGTCTATGTCTCAGCATGTTTCCGGGGTGGGGGGATGGGGGAGTTGAGCGCAGTATGAAGTCACAAATTAGGTACGCATTTGTGCTGTGAAGACTGAAAACTGGTGCACATTTTGCGTACCACTTACATCAACCCTTGGTTATACAGATGGAATTCAAGCAGCTTTTAGCTGAAGATCTGGAGGGACAGAAAGCATAAAGCATTTGTTTATGTTTAGTGTTTCTTTTGGCTTATTTTAATTAATTGCATATTTTAATTACCTCTAGCCATTTTTTTTATTCTCTTAGAGAACGCCAGCCCAGAAACACAAGATAGATTCAGCGCGGCTATTAGGATCAAACATGAGATGGGAAAACCTCTTTCCTACTTTTATTCATTGCACCAACCACATATTTTGCCTCGCCTCAGAAAGAACTCGTTTTTGGACCTGACTTTATATACAACTATCCCAACAAAGCCTATCAGGATGAACTTATGGAAAGAGGAAAAAGGAGCTTTCCGTTTATTTTCTCCCTTTTTTGCCACAAAAGCCTGTAAGATGCAGCTGCTGCTGCGTGTAGGCTTGCCTCCTGCCTCGCCGTCTTCAAGACCCACAGGAAAGCCTGAGTAAACTTTGCAGTGGAGAAGTGGGGAAGTGGGTTCCCCGCCTCACGAAGACAATTTCAGACCTCATTTCCCTACAGGATGATGAATCAGCAGAGCGTTTTTCCTGATCAGCTGAAGTTGCATGACAAAGCCGTCTTTGCCTACATCAAAGCTGCATGACGCGACGGATCTAAACGAGGCTGTATTCTGCCATACTTCCTCCCTCATTACGAAAGAAGGTCAACCAGATGGAGAAACCGCTCCCAGGGTGGCCAAAAAAAGCTCGGTCATTATAGCAAATAGCAAAATTGATTTAGAGAAGGTAAGATAAACCTCTTTTAGTCCCACAAGTCATAAATGTACGTTGTTACGGCAGAAAGTGGACAGTACAATGGTAAGAGCAACAAAAAAAATAGAATAAAGCAGATTAACAGATACAACCCCTGTCTACTCTAAACCCGATTCTGACCTCACAGTGGTGCACAGCTGTCCCACCCTATTTCCCCACAAAACAACTGCAAAAGCCCCACAGTCACCTTAATGCGTCCCTCCGCGGTTCAGTGATAAAGCGCTTTACCGTGAATGAAAAGAGTCAGAGGAGGCACTGGTCCGAGACCTCGCTGTGGGATATTGTTTGTGGGGTTCAAGTTTGGGGCAGCTGGTGGTTAGGAAGTTGCCCCTGCGATAAGAAGATTGTGGGTTCGAATCCCAGGACCTGTGTTGGGCAAGTTACTAATTGAACTACTGATTACTGATTTAAAAACTACTGATTACTCCATTTAAAAGTAATCAAATTACTAATGTGATTACTCTATTTCAAAAGTTATTTGTTACATTACTAGTTACTTCCCCACCAGAGGCGCATCTTGTCAGCAGGCAGGGCAGGCAGCTGCTTGGGGCCCCCCAGTCACTAGATGGCGAACGAGAGCTGACACTTTAAACTACGGTAGTGGCAATTACGCTTTGAACGTTCATTCCTTTGAACTTTATCAGAGAATTTATTGTCAATTTAATGTCAGATTATTTATTAAAATGATGACAAAAACTGGTTAGAGGGGGGGCCCCCAGTAAATTCTTGCTTGGGGCCCCAACAGACCCTAGGACTGCCTCTGTTCCCCACCCTCTAGAGAAACTCTTAAGTCAGCTCAAACACACTTTATTATTCAGTGTTACAAACCTACGACAACTCTCAATAATGTTCTTGCCTTTAACCGAGATGAATTTAAAGTATTGGCTATATTTCCAGCTACTGAGCGCGTACTTCTCACTCTCCAGGTTTCCCGTAGATGACCTCAGGCATGCGACTGTCAGAAAGACATCGGCCGGCCGCTGACAGGTTCCTGCGAATTATTAGTTCAGTTTTTACAATACAGAACTTAAAGCACATGATTTTATTGGTAATGCAGCAGTAATATAAAGTTTCTTGAAATTGTAAAGGTAAATTAATTACCAATTTTAAAATTATAACTTGTTAAATTACTACGTTACAAAAAAAAAGAATCAAATGACAGTACTGCTTTACGTAGTAACACTGCCCAGGTCTACCCTTGCACAAGGTACCGTCCCCACACACTGCTCCCCAGGTGCTGTGTCGCTGGCTTCACTTGGTGAATAATTTAACACTGGTCACACAGTGTGGTGTGTTCACGCATGACAAAAAACGGCCTCTTTCTACATAACCACATCCCCACCTGCAACCCAATACAATCATTATCTCACACCACCGTATAACAAAAGTGCTCCAGATCCAGCCACAGCAGAGAGCCCTGTTCTTGGCAGGGGGCTGTTTGACATGCTAATGTACGCCGGGCTTCATGGTGGCTCTGTTGACTTTTTCTAAAGCTCCTCAAGAGGGTCTCAGCAGGCAAACAGCACTGGAGAACACTCAGAGGGGCAAGGCCAGTGCAAGGGAAGCCATGTCCAACCCTGGAAACCACTTCAAAAGAAGCTGTATCACCAAACTCACAGTAAATTACAGTGTTCCGGTTGCTCCGGGGATGATTGGGTTTTTCCACAAAGAATTGCTCAATTCAGCTGCATAACTTAGGCCAAAAAATGAGCATTGGCCAACACAGACGTCCCTTATCAGACAGACCTGATTTCTGGCTTACAGTGTATGGCCAAAATTTGAATTTCTGCTTGATGGAACAAATAAGCTCCCAGTCTGTGAACTGAGAATACAAACTCATTATGTTTGGAGTAACAGCAAAAAACTGTGCATATATAGAGCATATATATTTGAGAGCATATATAGACAAGAGATTAAACAGATTCAAAACTGAGTATTTGGGATGGAGGTAGCTCAGCGGGTAGGATACTTGCCTGTGGACCAAAAGGTCATAGGTTCGAATCCTACCTTCAGCACCACCACTGGGTCCCTGAGCA
>JBBPDE010000134.1:3787576-3810831 GCA_037974605.1 Nannopetersius ansorgii
TATAGATAAAAGATTCCCATTCCCCTGCCATTCCGTGATCGGCGATCGGCAGATCATGATCTTGGTGATCGGTAATCGGTGATCAGCCCCAAAAATGCTGATCGGAGTATCTCTAATTGTGATAGTGACTTGAGACATGTTTTTAACATCTTGAGGCATACGCAATATCCATCACAATATATGATCATTTTCATTTTTAAGAAATTCAAACAAACAAAAGTCGGCTCCAACTATCCAAGTGTACTGCATACAGGCAGTATAAAGTGGCTTGTAGACAAAGTGAGAAGGTTGGTCAAAGAAATGGTCAAAGAAATTGAACTTGAGTTTAATTGTATGTTTTTACTGTTAAAAAAAAAACTTGGAAAAAAAACTCCCAGTTGGCATTATCCAGCCATCCATGGCCAAGAGTCCAAGAGAGCACAATTGTCTTTGTTCTCTCTCGGTGAATAGGATGGCCCTCCTTCTCCCCATCACTCAGCGTTATGCTGGTCAGTGCAGGAGTTGGCAGTCCAAGTCATCTGCAGCAATAACATAGATCAGATTAACATGATAAATACTAACAAACCTTATTCAAACCTGACTTAAAGAAATATGTTTAGAAATGTTTCTTAAAGGGGTCCTAGTTGTTAAATGTAAGTTCCACAGTTGAACTGCACTGCAGTACATCCAGTTAAACAGTAATATTTATGCTCTCTTTGTAATGATACTTGCAGATGGCTATTGTTCTTCAAGCCCTGACGATATGCACTGAATACTTGGAACAACATATCACACATGTCTCACAAGAACACTCAAATATTGCCATGTTGCTCACACCTGCAAACAGTATAGACTATGTTACTCTCTTCCTTATGCATGTCTTTGGAACGTAATTCACGAGTGTAAGACAACTCTGCGCCTCTTTGTCTCTGTTCATATTTCCTCTGCCAGGTCCCTCTCGACCTCACAGGTTGCTGGTGTTCATTAACCCCTATGGGGGAAAGAAGAGAGCCAAGCAGATCTATCACTCTTTAGTGGCTCCTGTGTTCGAGCTGGCTGGCATCAGCTCTCATGTTGTGGGTAAGCCACTGAGACGCTGCTTATACAACACCACTCCGGTATCTCTGATGTTTTCGAGTGTCTCCAAGCGTGGCTCTCAAGTGACAGGCCGCGGGCCTTTATCGAGAAGAGGAAGGGGAAAGATAGTCCGATAAAAAGGGAAAGGGGCGGATTGCCAGATCAATTATTAATCTTATGGAGCGATCACTATCCTAGGAAAACCTCTTATCTCTGAAGTGGTAACTCTATGAGAGCAGGAGAAAATGTCCAAACTTTAATGTATGTTAATGAATTCTAAGTAATTTTGGACTATTTCTGTTGGGACACACTGTGTTAAGAAGATGCTCTGGGTTTTAAATAATAAAAAAACCCAACTTATTTTCAATAAGGTTTTCTTGTTTGTAGATTTTCAGACACTAAAGGTTTGAAAGCACAGTATTTGCAATAATACCTTGTTTTGCATTGGTGACAGAATGAGGTCACAGGGCTTTTTCAAGAGAAGGAAAAGGAAAAAAAACAGATCAATTATTAAGCTTGTGAAGTTGCAGTACAAAAAACAGAACGCAGGCTTTTCTTTAAGCAAAGTTAAGCATGTGAGCCTTACGTTACAAAGTAAGCCTCTATTAAAGAAACAGTTTGCTTAAAAATCTGATTTCACAATTTCCTAGATGTGGTTGATCATCCATGAAATGCTTGGAGTCTATATTTTGACCCTAAAGAAGCTCTGAATGTGTGATACATTTTTATGGAACTAATGTGGGCTATTTGCATGACTGTTCAGTTTTAGCATTTCTCAGTAACCTTAATCTCTCCGCTGCAACTAAAGAAACAAACATGTCTTTGCTGGTTGACAATACTTAGGGTAAGCAGATCATTTTGTAAATGAAACTTTTTTTGCTAAATTTTCCTTTAAAATGGAAACTTCATGGGCAGAGATGACACATAAATTTCGTGTTCGGTTTTTAGGTTTGCAGATGTCAGACTTCAAGGCTTGAAAGAATGATTTTCACAGAAACAAATCTTTTGTTTTCTCTTGTTTTAGTGACTGAACGAGCAAATCAGGCCAGAGACCATATTCTGAAGAAAGACCTGGCCGGGTTTGATGGGTAAGTGACGTAACATCTTCTCTTGAAATCTGAGCTTTATCTTTGACCATTGTGCAAGTTTAAAGAAACCCTATGTCCCTGTGTAAGATTATGCATGTGCTAAGGCCCTCATTAGAAAACCTGTTGGGCAGCTTTACAGAAATAGTTCAGCCATGCTTTCTAAACTTGGTAACAATGAATGGAAGTCAGAATGATGTCATCTAAACAATGCTATCAGGTGTCAGTTCCCTTTTATTGGTTGTTAGCAACTTTAGCATTATTAACTGAATCAGTCCTTTCAATGTGAACCCAAGACTCTCATAGGGTTTGAAGCTTCATCAGTGCTTTACTAGACAGCTGGTGGTCTAGTGCTTAGGGAGTTGCCCGTGCAATCAGAAGGTTGAGTTTGAATCCCAGCACTGCTAGTGGCACCACTGAGGAACCCTTGGGGTACTATCACCATGCACCGCTCCCTAGGTGCCCCTCATTGGTGGCAACCCTATGGGGGTGGAGGTAGCTCAGTGGGTAGGACACTTGCCTCTGGATCAAGAGGTTGTGGGTTCGAATCCTACCTTCAGCAGACCACCACTGGGTCCCTGAGCAAGACCCTTAACCCCAAGTTGCTTCAGGGAGAGACTGCCCCCTGTAGTTAGGGAATGAAAGTCACTTTGGATAAAAGCGTCTGATAAATGTAAATGTAATGTAAATGCAAATCCCCCTCGGGTTAAATGCAGAGAAAGACTTTCACATTGTTCACACCGTGTGCTGTGCTGTGGTTTGTTCACGCATGAGTACAAGGGCCACTTTACTTCACTTTGAAAGTGTGTTCAAGCCAGAAGTTATATTTCTTTCCACTCCGTTCAGGGTGATTTGCGTGGGCGGAGATGGAATGTTCAGCGAGCTGCTGCATGGCGTGATTGGCCGGACGCAGCAGGAGTCGGGCATTTCGGAACATGACCCTTCTGTGATGCTGCAGCCATGTGACCTGCACATCGGCATCATACCAGCAGGTCTCTCAGAGTTTGCTGACTAAAAACTGTGAACAAATAAGGAAGTGATGATGAATATGACCTGCGTGTTGGGTTAGGGCGGCGTATCCTGTGGTACATGGTTATTAAAGACTGAATAGTAGTTGGTTGATTGCTGTGTTTATTCTCCTCTACAGGCTCCACAGATTGTATTTGTTTTGCCACCGTGGGTGTGAATGACCCCATTACTTCAGCATTGCACATTGTTATTGGTAACTCTACTTCTTTATAAAGCATTACATGATCTACAAAACCAGATTTGGAGAATCGTGTCTGTATGACTCAGTATTTACCCACAGTATGTAGCATTTGACACCTATGTAATATCGGGACTTTTAGCCTCAATTTTTTAACATCAATTTACCTTTCTTTCAGCAAACACAAATTATTTACACAGTTCTATTCACCCCAGATGTATTGATCAACCAAGACTGGGGTTACAAGACTAATATTGCAAACAAGTGCTGGTCACTTGTCAATAGTCACCCTATTGTTTTCTGTAAATACATCCCAAAAGCCTCTAAACATTCAAGCTGCATCCAGCTCTTCATTAAGGTAACACTGTTGATATGGTTTAGGGCACAGTATGATATATAAACAGCTATAAAAAGAATTTAAAATACTTGTAGGGGTTTTATGCAAGTCACGGCAGGTCTTAAGGTCAAAAAGTAACCCATAAATCAATAGTTTGGCAAAAAGTCAAATTTATTCCCTTAGCTCAAACAACTAAACTAAAAATAACAGTACAAGCCTGAATTTTGCACTCCTATATGTATTTAATAGATGAGAATTTCAGTTTTGGGAACCACATAAGCAAGTGTACATGACACAGCACAACGCTATACATGATTATAAGCTGAGGTTTTTCAGAAGCTATAAATTAAATGTTTTTACACCTTTGATCATAAAAACAAACAGTTCCAGTGCCGTATTACTACTGATTGATTGAAATAATAGCTTTTAATTCAGTTAACCTGGCTTCATAACATTATAATCTCTCTCTATCTAGGAGACTCTCAGCCTCTGGATGTCTGTTCTGTCCATCATCAGTCCACACTGGTTCGTTACTCTGTTTCATTGGTGGGTTATGGCTTCTATGGTGACGTGCTGGCTGAAAGTGAGAGGCACCGCTGGATGGGACCTCTCAGATATGACTACTCAGGTACATATATGTATACATTTCAAGGGTTTAACTAATGCTTGTATAATGCAGGTATTTGTTTTTAACTGTTATCTACATAGCATTATTTTTCACAACTTAGAGTTAAGACTTTTACAAACGGTTTCACTCGTATGCACTGAAAATGTAGTGCAAGTCTTGGCCTTGGGCTAAATCACAATAGCCATTCACCACAGAAATGTTATTTTATTCAAGGCTAAATTGGGTAAAACAACAGAGAAACAATCGATTAAACTCAGGTTTATAAATAAACAAGTGTTTTTCTATTCATTTTATATTTACTTATTTCTGCTTTTCTATCTAATGCTATAACTATTATTCTTGCAAAACTATAGAAAATGATGTCAATCTGTGGCTTTGGTCTCAGCGGGCTTTCTTTTAGGTCAGCTTTTCCAGAGCACTCTTCCTCTGTGTCCTCTGTGTAGGTTGTTTAGTGTACCTGTGCAACAGAAGCTATCGGGGAATAGTGCAGTATCTACCGGCGGATCCCCAGATCAGCAGCCCTAGAGACAACACTCGCTGCCTCTCCGGGTAAACACAGGCTTTTTATAATGATTTATTAATAGAGAACCTTTCACAAATCACAGAAAAAAAATATTTTAAAAAACTATATAAATATATTTTCCACTTGAGCATACAGAATATGAGTGTCTTACCTGTTTCACCTCTAGATTATACATGTGCAGTACAGCTTGAATGCATTCATTCAGACATAGCCTGTAGTATCTGGGGGTAAAGAAACCAGTTAAAATACAAAAAATGAAGTATTTAACAAAAAACAGTGCTAAAAACAACTTAACAGTGCAGAACCTTATACAAACCACCAAGAAATGTATAGTTTCACTTTCAGCAGAATATTAATGTCTGACTTATCTCACTTCTGTAATATGCAGTACAGACTGTGGTATAAAATGGTGGCGATGGTCTAGTGGGTAGCATACTTTCCTGTGGACCAAGAGGTCATGGGTCCGAATCCTACTTTCAGTATACCACCACTGGGTTCCTGAGCAAGACCCTTAACCCCAAGTTACTCCAGGGAGACTGCCCCCTGTAGTTAGAGAATGGAAGTCGCTTTGGATAAAAGTGTCTGGTAAATACCATAAATGTAAATTTAATAATAAAAAAAAAAGTGCTAATAAAGGTGAGCAATCTCCAACTGTTAACAGTCTGATTAGGGTTAAGTATTGTGGTGAGGTTAAGATTTAATTTATGGGTTTCAGGCCTAACGGGCTTAATTGTCAGGTTGGCAGGTGTGTTTTAGAGGGGCAGTCATACCAGACTATGCCGAACACTGGAGCAGAATCGAAAACTCCTTGTATAAAGTTTAAGGGAAAGGTTGTGGCTTATTGAATAGACACGTAAACATCAATGAGCATCTACAGGGGATCATTAAGGTGAAGTTTTGGAAGTAATTTTCTTCTGCTAGGAAACCCAATGAGGTGTGGATGCACTAGAGATTTAACTGTATGAACGCCAGGGGAGGGCCATTGTTGGTTTACGTGTGTGTGTGTGTGTGTGTGTGTGTGTAGGTGCCGAGTGTGCTCAGAGAGTACGGAGAGACTGTTTCCCCACTCAGACAGCTGCAGCTCTCTCTACAGCAGGCAGCTCAGTCAATACAGCAATGAGTCGGAGGGTAAGACACACCAGCTTCTCACTCCTGCAGTTACAGCAGCCATCTGCATTCCAAAAGCATATCAGGATAGATCCAGATTTCTGCCCACACCATCAGCTTATAGGCAAACTCCTGGGTGTCTGTCTCTCAAACCACATTCAAATAAGCCAGGTTTCCTAACTGGGTTTCTGCTTTGATAAATTAAAATAACACAGACTTTTAAGGCAAAGAGCACATAAAACACAGAGAGGAGTTGAGCTGGTTATTTTTTAAAGTAGGACAAAGAAATCATAAAGTGTAAATACAGCTCTGAAAAAAAGAGACTACAGTTTAGTTCTCAGTTTTATCTTTTATAGGTGCAAGTATTGAACTAAACAGCTTTGTCTTAGTTTTTAAGAAATGCAGACAATATTCCTTCTAATTTCCAAATAAGAATATTGTTCTTTGAAGCATCGTTTTAAAGAAATGACAAACACATAAAAACTAGAGAAATAATGCAGTGTTTGAAAATACAGAACTTGAATAATTCAAAGAAAACAAATATCTTGTTCACTCTTAAACAAAATGGCAATAATGACCTTTGGCGTACTTCTGTTTTACCATCCAACTGATCTCATTGTGAGATTGTTGATTTAACAGATACAGGCATGGAATGGGTGTCACTGCAAGAAAATCAGTAAACTGACAAAAGATTCTTCGCTCAGAACAAAGACTTTATTTAACTTTTGCAGAGTTCTTCTCAGAGGACTTCTTATACTTTCAGAACGATCTTTCACCTTATCAAAGATGGGCAAAAAACCATGGCGCCTCCTCTGTGTCTCCATGGAAAGACTCCATGGCAGCGGCCCTGCTTTCTGGTATAAACCAAACTTTCTCCAAAAAAAATCCACTAACTCATTATTTAACTAGGTTTGGTTCATGGCCCGCCCCTTGCAGCAAAACCTGCAATAAACTCTTATCACCCTGAAGATACACCCAAGAGGTGCCATGTTGCTACGGACCCCCTGGAGACAACCTTGAACAGACGTAAAACAGAAAATAATCTTAAGAACGTTCGAAAACATAGTTTCTACAAAATAACAAACTCGGAAAATCACGTCCTTCGCCCTAACGGCCTCAGGAACAGCTACAAATCCCTTTAACGTCAGCAAAATCCCCCTTAATGAGTATAACTAGAAAGAATCATCTGAAAAAAAATCAACTGAATATACTGATTTCTCTTAGAATATTTGTGATTTTAGGGAATTTGTGATTTTCCCCAACAGTGATCTAATTTTTTCCAGAGCTGTATGTAGACGAGAATAAATGCTTTATTTCTTTTGTGTAGTGATTTTTAGTAAAGATCCTCACAGACCGCTCACCCACTCAAACCAGGCTAGAGATGCTCCACCAGGCATTGTAATTAGCACCCAAATAAGAGCAGCACTTCATCAGTCACACTGTGTTCTTGATATAGCCCACATTTTTATGTAGTGTGATGTTTTTCCTTGGATGAAAAGTCATATTTTTCCGCAAGACTGAGTGCAAAGAGCTTGAAGATGTGACTAAGCAGCTTTTGTGCCATTTTTTTTCTACTCTAGAACATGCACTTATGTTTGACCTTGTTGAACTGAGCATGCTTACTCTAAAACGAACACGATCCTGTGTGTTTCTTCTGCTCTCCCTCAGGCGAGTGGGTGAGTGTGGAAGGCAGGTTCAGGTGTGTGTCCCTAACCTGCATGTCCAGCTCGTGTCCACGGAGCCCTAAGGGCCTCTCCCCCTCAGCACACCTGGCTGATGGGACAGGCGATCTCATCCTGGTGCGAGACACCAGCCCTCTGAGCTTCCTCACTTACCTTCATCGACACACCACCACCCAAGATCAGGTGAGGCCGACAGAACGTTTATAATAAAATTTATACACGGTTTTGTTCTCTAGGAGCACATCTAGAATGAAGGAACCCACTGAAGGGTTATTTTTCAGCTCAGTTTGTTACTAACATTTACACTTGTGCCCAATCTGTGACGGCACTATATCCTTCACAGAACACTGCTCACAAAATGTAGAAGTAACAAAATGCATCAATCAAAACTGTGCCACAAATGCAACGTGTGAATGCTTTTAGAAAAAAAAAAAAGTGACGTTTGTTTTAAAGTATCAGCTCTTTCTCTGCGCCTTCCTACTTCCATTTAACGCTCGGCCTGCATCAGTCGATTTAACACATCATAATTCATGTTAATGATGCAGAGCCCACTGGGTCTCACCAGCTGGACAGTCATCTCCGGCTTCCGACCAGATCATCAACAGATGCACGGTGGCAAAAGCAGTATTTTAAAAATAGATCTGGTGGCTTAAAAGCACAAAAATGAGAATGAAAACATGTGCATGCACACCTGGGCCGTATTACAGAAACTTCGTATAATAAGCATAAAGTTAAGATCGGACGATTTAAGATAGGATTTTTTTCAATTTGGTATTACAGAAGCAAATCCTAACTGTATTTAGGAATCCTAAATAAGCAATCTAACGTCGAAGACGCAACACATCATCTCGCGAAGTAACTGTTACCTGCTGCCACTGTAACTTTACGAGGCTCCAATCCGTAACACTGTATCGTCAGAGTATCTTCGTTACTATCTTCAAAAAAATGGATATTAAACGTTGTGCTCTGAACTTTAAGCCAGACGAGCTGACCAATATGAACAAATGTAGTGGGACAGAGCTGTCATACATAAATATGTGGACAAAAGTATAGACACACACACACACACACACACACACACTTACTTCGCTTTGAAAAACGAAAACGAAGCCCATTTGTTGATTGTACCACAAACGGGAGAGCCCCGTACCGACGGGTTGCCTCTTCAAAGCTGGGCGGAATTGATTGGCTAACGACGTTATCACACGTAGTCTAAATAATCAGCTGGCAGCGGAGGGGTTATCCTAAAGTTAGGACAGTTTATTTAAGAGTTTTTGAGGTTAGGATGCTTCTGTAATACTCCTTTAACTGAAGTTAGTATAGGAAAATGGACTTAGGAACGTTTGTTCTGTAATGGTTTTTTCCTAAATAAGATCCTAAACTGGCGTTACCATGGTTACCACACAGTTAAGATTTTAAAGTTAGGAAGTTTCTGTAATACGGCCCCTGGCCTGTTAAACAGAATGGCACATATTATTTTATACTTACGTCAGAATTACATTGTAGTAAATCACATGCCTTACAAGTATAAGGAACACTGGTGAAAATAACTTTTTTTTTTTTAGTTTGACCTGCCGTTTGTAGAGGTGCACCGCGTCAAGGCAGTGCGCTTTTTCCTTCCTCCTGAAGACGAGGATGAAGACGAGGAAAGACAAAATCAAAGCATTTCGGAAGGAGCACTCAAAGACCCAGAGAAGCCGCCTGAAGGCGATATTGAATCCTGCAGGGACGGCTCACAGCAGTACCTTGCGGAGAGGCAGAAGGAGCGAGGGATGAAAGAAAAAGGGAAGGCCAAGAGAGATTTTACGTGCGGGCTCTGCTGCCATAAATCTCCTGCTGTCTCTGTGTGGAACTGTGATGGGGAGGTTCTGCCCTATACAGAGATTTCATGCACGTAAGTGTCGATAGTTCCTAATAATAGCAGCTTCTAAACAGCGGCCGTTGTCTTTTAAGTCTTTTATAAAGCAAAACCTAAAACAATATTTTGGAATCTTTGTCAGATTCTGCATGATTCATTCTCGCTCAGTTAAGTCCACTTTAATGATTTCATTTCTGCTAAAAAAGTTCCTTATTTGATGATGGCTTTTAAGTTTTAGGTGGCCTTTTTCCTCAGCCTCTCCAACTTTAACATAGAATAAATGGTCACCTTCAATTCTGATTCTCCATTCCTCTGCACTTTGCATCTGCTCATTTGAATGATTCCTATCTGATGACGTCTGCCATGGCTGCCCTTTTTGTTCTCAGGGTTCGTGGTCAGCTGGTGCGTTTATTCGCCAGAGGCATCGAGGATGAGGGAGGCACCCGGAAATGCCACGAAGGAAGGAATTGCAAGGGAAGATGTATTCTCCACACTTAACAACCATAAAAAAGGTTGTACTAATTATTACAATTCTTTAAACAATAATAAACACTACCATGGATAACCTTCTGACTCCCTTGTATATAGTAAGAGAACGTAAAGTTATTATAATGGATGACAAACTTGAATTTCTAAAAAGTTTATTTGGTATTAAATTGCTAGATATTAGAGATTGGCCTGAAAAACACCATAAATACACCACAGATATTTTGGTATGAAACTGTTTTTATTTTTACCACAGAATGGCTCCAAATACAGGGGAAAATAAAGTACATGTGATTTAAGTACATTCCAGGCTCTTAGGCAAAACATGGCCAAGCCTATGTATGAACACTGGCACACCCACCACGCCCCATGCTACATACTTATACTCGGAGGTAAAAGACAGTTGACAGACCACTCGATTGTCCTTTGAGCTGAAAGACAGCATTCCCCCAGCTAGAGCATGTACCTGGGAGCGAGAGCCATTACCAACAAGTTAGGTGACAGTGACTCAAAATACCATTCAAATTCAGGTAGGAATGTGTACGGACGAGTGAGACGTTTACAGATTACTTGTTTCATTTGGATTTGACTTTTTAGATTCTTCGTGATTAAAGAGTGGTCGCGAGGATCATGCAGAAAGGCGTCTTACCTTGATGTTGAATAACCTTCCTCTTTCCATCTTTCCTTATAAACTTGTTGAATCTTGAGAAAGGACACCTACACACCTCCAGAAAATGTTTTGCCTTACACTACTACTATTGTCATTCTCTGCTGCAGGACATGATTTAAACATGTAAACAAAAGTTGTAACACTTGTGACAAAGTGCCATATGCAAAGCATAGATGATATAAAAACTAAAAGTGCATTTTTACTTTGAATTGTAACAGAAAACCATCATCTAACACTACAAAAGTACTGTGTGTCAACTCTTAAAGCTACACAGCTCTGCACTAAACGGTTCCCTCCTACTTATGGGAAGCATGGAGAAAAGAAGCGCGGGCGTCAAGAAAACCCTCTCCACAGGGAATCATTCAAATTAAACAGCACCAGGCTCTGATTTGGTCACAGAACAGAAATTACATCCAAACGAAAAATACATGAGAAACTCATTATTGCAAAATAATTATGAAATACAATCATTCATTTTCGATTGTAAACAGAAGTTCATGGCTCGCTATTTTCACATTAGAAAAGAATTATAATACTGTATTGGAGCTGAAATCTTCAGCCCACTTTTACCTTCAGTGCACAGCCAGTTAACTCATTCACTAATTAACCCCTTGGTTCTTGGTGAACAATCAGGATTTGATTGCATCTCCTCACTCTGAACAGGAACTTTAGAGTCTTTAGAGCTCCACTCTGCTCAGTGACGGAGGGGATTCTGGTTTGATTTTGGTGGAAAAAAAACCCCAACCGATTTGCAATGATTGGAATCGTTACACAGCATGAGGATCGACCCACTTGTAAGTGCCTCCGTAGTGGAATCCCACTCGCTTCAGCAGCTCATCGGCCTCTTTAGGTCCTCGGCTGTTGAAAGGAAAAGTGGTCATTAAAGCATCTCAGCACTGAATATTCTACAGACTTTATGCAACTTTAAAATGATGTTGTGGAAGATAACTCTGTGCTAGCAATGGTCTGCATGCTTCTTTAATAAATTAGATTTTAAGATGCATTAACACATTTTGGTTAAGACATTGTGAGGCTTTTTGCACCTTGCATCATGTGTGACAGTACCGAAATACACGTAACAAAATATTTGAATAAGTTTGAATATATATACAAGGTTTTGACATATTCAGAGTTTATGACGGTCACATGGGTGAACTGGTTTAGTGTCGCACGACGGGAGAGACGCAGCGTATGAGTGAGGGAGGACGCTTATCTAAGCTCAAGAGATCCGTTTGTGTTGCTTTGTTTGCCGACTTGTTGGTCTTTATCATGGCTTCGCATTTTTCGTCATTTTTTTCTGCCACTTCTGTACAATGTACAAGTACAGTATATATCATTTTCCCTTTTCTGTGACTTACGTTTTTATGTTCTAGATTTTACAGTTCAGATCAGTTATTGACTTGTGTTTCGACTTACACCTAAATTTGGGTTACTACATCACTGTCCAAGGAATGGATCTATGTTGTAACTTGAGGACCCCTGTGTATGTGTGTGTGTGTGTGTGTGTGTGTAAATCTTATTAGTAAGAGGACCCTAAGTGCTAAACACACTAACAAACCTCACACAAAGAACAGTTTGGCATTTGCACTCAAATAACTAGAGCAGCTTCTCCACATTATGCACTGTGACCAGTGGTCACAAACACCATGCTTTGTGTCCTAATTCACAGATTCCTGCTGGTTCATGCCTGTTAGAGCTGCATGAAAGTTAAGTGTTAACAGCTCCCCCCCTGGGCAGAATCTAACAGTACATCAAATAATACACTACACCAGGGCTATTTATCTTCAATGGTAAGTGGGCCAAATATGAAAAACACTGGGGGTTCGGGGGCCATAGAATATCGTGCTGTCCATGCCGTCGTTCCCGGCGGGGGGGTGGCAACTTCTGTGCTCGGACTGGCTAATTTTATACAACACGCCGGATAACCAATCTTGGCGAAAGTAGCGGGGGACTACCAGCCAATCATGATCCAAAACCCATCATTTTATTATACCACACAAATCACACACCGATTTACTGGCAGTCTTGTGGGCCATAAAAAATTTCAAAAGGGCCAGATCCAGCCCGTGGGCCGCTATTTGAATAGGCATGCACTACACCAAATCCAGATACAAAAAAAGCATAGCAGTGCCCTCTATCTATTTTTATGAACACTGGTCACGGTGAACAAGGGGGAAGAGTTTCTATGCTCTAGTGCAAATGACGTCTCACCTTCCATATGTGTAAGGGATGGGTTCTATCCTCTCTGCCTCAATCTGATGTAGGAGAGGAGTGAAGATTCTCCAGGCTTCCCTCAGTTCATCACTGACAAAAAGAGGCACAAACAGATACAGGCCATACGTCAGAGTCAGCTCTACAGTTTAAGATACAACAGTGATGCAGGGTCCTGCAGTGGGAAAGGAGACCCACCTGCGCACAAAGTGCATCTGACTCCCACTGAACACATCCAGAATTAGACGCTCATAGGCATCAGGAAGCTTCACGTCCTGTACAAGGGTTAGTGCACTCAGAAATGTGCTCGTCTATATATACATGCGTTATTACATATACACACACATTATTATACATGCACACCCATCTCCCAAACTATTCCAAATAATCATGTGTCATGGTCCGTTCATTGTTATTATGTGGCAAAATGAAAAGATTAGCTGATGTCAAATTATGTAAAAAAAAAAAAAAAGGGGGTAGGGATGGAGGTGCTTATGTATGTTATACACACCCACACAGTACCAAAACTATATGCTGAATTTGAAATGATCATATGGTTTAAAGACTGGTCCTACCTTATATCGGCTGCGGTAGGTCAGGTCGAGTTCAGTCTCCTCAGTGCTGAAGTACATGCCAGGCTTTTTGCTCATCATTTTGGCGTAAATGGCTTCGTCAGGCTGCACGCGGACCACAAGCTCATTCCTCTGGCACTGCGAGTTAAAGATGTCCCCTGGAACATCAGTGAACTGCAGCCTCACTTCAGCCTTCCGCTCATTCAGGGCTTTACCACAGCGCAAAACAAAAGGAACCCCTACACTCAGAAAGGAAGGACAGTAAGAGAGAGAAAGATTGAGAAAGAAACAAAAGAGAAAACATAGATGCTGTGTCACTGATCGCTGAAGTTAAGCAAACTTCTGTAGGAGTTAAGTGTCCATTTGTCACACACCACAGCACACAGTTTCTCTGTATTTAAGCCATTCGGTGACGCAGCACCCTGGGAGCAGTGTGTGAAGTGAAGTGATTATTCAGTCATACGTGAACACACCACAGCACACAGTGTGAACAGCACGAAATTCCTCCTCTGCGTTTAACCCATTCACCAAGTGAAACAGGGGGCAGCCAGGAACACGGCGCCCGGGGAGCAGTGTGTGGGACGGTACCTTGCTCAGGGTACCTCAGAGGTGCCTAGCGGTCTTGGGAATCGAACCTAGACTTTCTGGTCGCAGAGCGAATGCCCTAACCACTAGGCTACCAACTGCCCCAGCAGGGGCAGGGGTTGCTTGCTCAAGGTGGTACCTCAGTGCTGCCTCTGGCTGTCCTGGGATTTGAACCCACAGCCTTCCAATCACAGGGGCAAATCCCTAACCACCAGGTCACCAGCTGCCCCTGTCATCTGTAATCACACACTGTGTTTTCAATACTATAGCCAGAGTCAGTATTACATCAAAGCTGGCTCACCTTCCCAGCGCTCGTTATGAACGTACAGCACTGCAGTGGCGAAGGTGGCTGCACAGGAACCTTTAGGAACAGTGGGGTCATCCAGGTAGCCCAACTTGGCCTCTCCTGCTCCTTCAGGGTTCCCTACATACTGTCCCAGCACCACATCAGAAAGGGCCACTGGAGCAATGCACTTCAACACTTTCACCTGAAGAGACAAAAACACAGATTTCAATTACTGTAATTCTGTTACTCTCCACTTTACAGCATCTCCTGAGAACGTGAGCAGGTCTCATTTTTGACTTTTTTGTCTAATGTCTTGTGCCACTGATGCAATACCTTCTCATCTCTCACATCATCAGAGTCCGTGGATGTGGGTTTCTCCATAGCAACCAAGGTGAGCATCTGGAGCAGATGGTTTTGCATTACATCACTGATGAAGAGAGGGAGAAAGTGAAAAGGTTTCAAACGACCTGCAAACATCTTATTCAAATAGATAAGAAATATGAAACAGTAATGAATAAATGTACTCAGATATCTATTCACGCTGCCAGAATGCCATGCATCACATTACATCACATTCATTTGCCAGACGCAACTTACATTTTGAGAAAAAAATGTCAGGACAGCGTGAGAAGCCACAATGCAGGAATGCAAGAACCACAGAGAAAGTGTTTCTCACCGGATAATACCAAAGTCGTCGAAGTATCCCCCTCTTCCGTAAGTTCCGAACGGTTCTTTAAAAGTTAGCACCACACAGGCGACACTGTCCCTATTCCATATAGGCCCAAAGATTCTGTTCCCAAACCTGGAAACCCAGAAATAGTCAGCACAACAATGAATGGCAAAAAAAGACCTTCAGCAAACGTTTGCCACTGCATCACTACAAATGGCAATATTAGTGCAGATATAGGACTATTCTAAACCCTGAGAGATATAAAAAATCAGAATGTTAAATAAAGCTTTAAGAACAACTCAATATTTCATTAAACTTTGAATATTTAAACTTTTTTTAATAGAATTTCTCAATTTCTTGACCTGTAACTTATCTCAAAGTACTGAAGAATCACTTAAATTCCACATGAATGTTAATAAAAACCTTTGCAGATCAATCCTTCTCATAAAATGGCTGAAATGAGTCACCTGAGAACCATGAGGTTCTGCACCATCTCCTTGCCCAGGTAGTGATCTATCCGGTAGATTTGTTCTTCAGTGAAGAGGGAGGAAAGGTGTGCTGACAGTTCCTCTGAGCTCTGCAAGTCCCGACCAAAGGGCTTCTCAACAATCACCCTGCTCCAGCCCCTACACACAAGGAATATTTAATATATATTTTTTTCATACAGATTTGATACATTTTGAAGCAACAGAATCATGGAGTTTTTCTTTACATCTATAAAAGACAATTAAAAGTGCAATATTTAAAAGAAGGCAGAGGAGAATAGTGCTGTTTTTAGCAGCTTTTGAAAACTTAACCATGTTCTGTGTAATCTGAAGGCTGGATCTCGCTGTGTGTCTCCTTCTTGTGAAGTAACAGCTAATGATAGCTAACTGGCTTATTATCATATTAAATAACATAAATCAACACAAATCCTTACTAACGTCTTAAACGCAGCACTGAGAAGACCTGAGCTTGGGTGTACTAACTAGCCGTTCTGCTGGAGTTATCATGTCCATTTTTTGGTTCGCCTTGTGGATGGAAACTTATGGATGATAGTGCATAAGATGCTGCAGTTTGTGTTAGTCCTACTCATCAGAGGTCAGACAGTGACTATTCCTAGCCTAGCAGTGACAATGAGGTGTCTAAAACCTCCACCAGCACATGCAACACACACACACACACACACACACACACACACACACTTCTGTCTGCACTACTCCTGTAGGGTTCTGAGCATTGATGAACAAGGGACAGGGGGCTTACAAATACTTCAGAGACACAGACTGAGGTAAACTACAATGTGCATCCATATGGTAAGTGGTTCTATATGATGGCCATGTATGTAAGAATATATGGAAATGTAGAGATGTTATATGTATTACGTCTCTATTAATCTGGTGGTGTTGTGTTGGGAACTCACCCATTACTCATGCAATGTTGGCGGATGTTCTCCGTGACATCCCGGTAGACAGTGGGCGGCAGGGCCAGGTAGAAGAGGCGATTTGCAGTAGCTCCAGGGGCCAAAGAGTCCAGATGGGACTGAAGCTGTGTGAAAGACTCTTTCTCTGTGTACTGTCCTGCCAGGTAAGAGTTTCTACTGAAAAATGCTGAAAGTCGCTCGCTATCCTTTTCTTCTGCCTGGTAAAATACAGACACACACACACACACACACACAAAGAAAAAAGGGATACTGGCATTACCTTCATTTTAGGCAACGGCAAACTGAATGAACCCCTTATTACTGTACCCACTGTACTGACTGTTTACACGTGCTAAGCACGAATGGCAAAGTAATCACGAAACTCAATATGGCTTTATTTCTCGCTAAAGAGAAACTTTACACCTTTACCTTCAAGTATGGTAAACAAGCGCTGTTGATGTCGTCAACCGTCAGGCGAGAACGAGCAAAGCCCACAAAGTATGTCTCCTCTGGAAGGAGTCTATCCTTAAATAACCACCTTAAAACAGGATTTGTTGATTAACAGAGTACAGACAGACACAGACAGACACACACACAGGCACACACACACACACAGACAGACAAACACTCACCACAGTGTGGGGTAAATCTTCTTCTTGGCAAGGTCTCCCTTAGGGGAAAAGGAAAAAACAATGACTTGGTCATGTAATAGTTAAATGTGTAACTTGTTCATTTTCATGACATGGAATTTGGAGTTACATCACACTGTGTAAAAAATAGGTCGGTGAAGACCTTGGCCTCGCTCCCAAAACAAAATCGGGACGATTCTGTGACATTACTGTAACCAAACCGAACAGGCTACAGAGAATGAGTCTGCAAAATAAGTCCTGGGGGCACATCTGCTCCTCACAGAACTCGTATTAACCTTGGCATTTTAGCAACACTGATAATACTCTATATGGACAAAAGTATTGGGACACCTGCTCATTTACCAACACGGACGTTAATGACATTGTATTCAAATACACGGGTTTTAATATGGAGTTGGCCCCCCTCCTTTGCTACTATTACAGCTTCCACTCTTCTTGGAAGGCTTTCCACAAGACTTTGCATTGTTTCTGTGGGAAACTCAGCCCATTCATTCTGTAGAGCATTAATAAAGTCAGGCACTGATGTGGCTCACATTCTCCGTTCCAGTTCATCCCAAAGGTGTCGGACTGAGTTGAGATCAGGGCTTTGTGCAGGCCACGTTTTTCCAACAACCACGTCTTTATGGTGCTTGCTTTATGCACTGGGACACAGCCATGCTGGAACAGAAATGGTTCTTCCACAAAGTGGGCCCACATAGTTGGACGGAAGGTGTTGTCCCAAGTGCATTGGCATTCTTAAGCATTAAGATTGCCCTTCACTTGAAGTACGGTCCACTGGAAAAACACGTGTCCCAATATTTTTGTCCAAATTCTGTACTCCTTATGGAAAGCAGGGTGGTAGAGCAGTAAGGAAAGAATGTGATGTGCGCATGTGTTTATGCAATAAACAAGGTTTAGGTGCGAATGCAAGCATATTAGGACGTGTAAATATAAGATGTAAAATAAATTTTAAAAAAAGGTCTTACCGAGGCACCCAGAATGACAAATAGGTGAGGAATTTGACGAAATTCATCATCATCATACAGCTCCTTCCTCAGCTCCCTGAACACCTCAGACCGAGTTCGAGACAAAGGGTTTGTTGTCATTTTTTTACAACACAGAACACATGAACATAACCTGTGCAAGTTAAGAGGTTTTGGAGACAATTTAGGCCCTAGAAAACGAGTTCAAACTGAAAACGAAAAAAAAACAACACAAAAAAGAGGCAAGAGAGGTCGTTGGGCTCAGTTAAAGGTGCTGCTCCTTCATAAGAAGCTGTTAAATACTCCAGTGCAAAGCCAGCGAAAACCCGAGCTAATCTCAGAAGACAGCCCCCGCTGCTGCTGCTGCAGATAAGATTCAGAATCAGTAAGCTAAAAGAATCAGCAAGCTAAAAAACTTCCTAACGAAGGCATTAAACCTGCCTTGTCCCTCAGTGAAGTGTTTGGAGTCAGTAAAAACACAAAAGCATTATAAAAGACGAGCAGCCAAGCAGGTTTCTCGGACCACAAACATTCAAAGCATCGCTGCCGGGCTACTGGCAGCCTGCGATTCAAGAACCGATTCCTTCATGTGAGCAAGCTCCTTCATTCGAACAGACTCGTTCGTTTGAATTGGCTTGGTCGAATCGGTTCACAATTCAAAACAATTGAACTTTTCTTCTTAAAGTTCCCGATCCTCTACTGTTCACTGTGGACTACAATTTTTTTTAAAAATTATTAATGAATGTTTTTACAGCGAAAAAACACTTTATATTTTCTCTCGCCTGAGTTTCAGGCAGTGGGGGGGTTTCCTCTTCCTGAGTTTGTGTCACAGGAGGATTACACCGATTTTTAAAATATGTGAATTTCTGAAATTAATATTAACAATTATATTATTATATACATGTTATGCAAACAGACATTAATTCATTTATATTTATTTGTAATCTACGATATATACATGTGTGTGTGATGCTAAAATAGCGATAAATCCAAAAGTCACTATTTATTATTTGGGCACTATTTTGTCTACACCACCCGCCATACATACATATCTGTCCTGATGCGCTGAGATAAAAAGTGTTTTAGTCCAAATCTGTCTCAAAATCTATTAGTGTCTAAGGTATCCTTCATAACACTTCTATGTTTGTCTTAGGTGAACTTCAGATGTCTGGTTCCACGTACAGCCTCAATGAAGAGACTGAATCTGAGTCCATTACTGTCATTTTGGAGGGATTTCGCAGAAGATGTAACTCGGACTCATTTGAACGGAAGAGTCGGTTCGTTAGAGTGAATTGATGCCCCATCACTGAGGGTGCAGTGATCTGACTCAGACACACTTTCATCCAATAGAGGGACTTAGAGTTGCGTCACTGCAACTTTGAACAGGGTTCGTAGACAAACACGGCTCAGAATGATTTCGGTAACGTTTCGGAAGTAGTATACAGCATTTCAGAAAACGTCATTTTACTGCCATCTGTCGTCCCTGTGTGTGTAAAATAAAGAGCAGTGCGGATTGGAACACTTCCTTTTTTACGTTTTGAATTCAGATGGTCCCTTACTTCCAGAGAACGGCAATCTTAATGCTGCAGCATACCAAAACATTTTGGACATGGTTCCAACTTTGGGGACACATTTGGGGGGAAAACCTTTTAACCACTTGAGATAACCTGGAACGGAGATTGCGAGCCAGACCTTCTCATCCAACATCAGTGCCTGACTTCCTACATCCTCTACAGAATGAATGAGCAAAAATTCCCACAGAAACTTCGAAATCTTGTGGTAACATTCCAAGAAGAGTGGAAACTGTTATAGCTGCAAAGGGGGGTCAACTCCATGTGTAAAAGTCTACATATTTGAAAAAAGTCAGTGTTATTGCTGTAATGGTTCTAATTTATCTGCACATACAGTACTGTGCAAAAGTGTTAGGCACCTGTGCAAATTGTTGTGAAGTCATTTCTATCAGCAGTGGCTTCGTTCTGCCAACAAAAACAGCTGAATATTAGAATAATTAAAAACAAAGGTATTTGATGGAGCTACAAGTAAAACTGGGCTTCCATGAGGAAAGAGGTCTGGAAATGATTAAGAGAACACATCAAACCACCATTTACTGTATTAATGTTGTTGTAATGTGTTTGAACACTAACTTAACACCACTGCCCTGCAGTAAACAGCTTTTAAGCATCATTTTCTCAGGTGCCTAAGACTCTTGTACAGTACTGTACATATAAATACATGCACACACACACACATATATGTACAGATACTACTCAAGTACTGGAGTTTATTGTTGTGTGTAGGTTGTTAGTGAACTGTGTCTCCAAAAAGATCAGTCGATTTGTCTCTTTTGTTGTTTATAAACGATCTCATGGTTATTATCTGTACGTCTGGCTGTCTGTGACGAAGGTGCTCATTACGCCACAACACCCCTCCGACTCATTTGTAGAGTTGGAAAAAGAGTAGGCGACTTCACATTCAGTTGCTAGAAGAAGAACAAAAACCGGAGGGGCCATTATTGTTGTAAATTAACTGCAATCTCTGACTAGGTGAACAAGTCCCCTGGTACGATCCCTCCTTCGTTATTTATTAACCCTGACGGAGAACACCCTCCACATGATTGATAGTCTCATACAGGATATACAGGAATGATATGAGACCTGTAAAAAGTAACAATTCTTTGGCATTTATTAAAACAACAAGTTTGTTTAAAGTTGTCTCCGGTAAAAACTGGGCGCTCGGTTATGGGCAGCAAAGTATAAAAATTCTGGAATGTTTGATTTCATGTGAGCTTACTTCCCAGGAACAACTTAATTTAAAATCCTTAATTTGACCCACAAGAGAAGAGGTAAAGGACCATTTCCATTATAATAACATGATTCTTTTTTGGCTTAACAACCTTAAAATCTTCACAGGACTTTAAAATCTCCACAGGATCCTGACTAATAGATACTGCAACCTTGGCATGTGGCAGCCCTCGTCCTGTTCCGCACAGCTGATTATTAATTTATGACATTTACGGTATCGACAGCGTCGTGTTGGCAAGATATAAAGGCCACCTGGCTGGCTTTACAATAATGCTCAAAAATATTTCCTTATCACAGACTGTTAAACAATATAAATAAGACTGTCAGCATCTTTAAAAGTAGTAGCTCGGACACGAAGGATGATTCTGCACATTCGGCGACCACAGGTAAACAATGCTGCTGGCAGGTGAGGCAGTCCCACAATCCATTCACTTTTAAAGGCCGGGCCTCCACTCGTTCTCCCTGAGTCTCATTTCAACACATTCATAGGTCTTTGGTTGCTCCACTGCATGGACATAAACCGCCATGCAGCGCCCGTCCACTCAGACGACGAGTGAACTCTAGTACGTATTTAAGCACAAGAGTTTGAGTTGTAGCTTCCACTGGGGTCTCTCGGGCGCAGACATCCTTCTCCTTAGGTGGACTGAAACAGGGGTCAACTGAGGACCCAGTGTTGGTGCTGATCTTCTCTGTTACAGGGGCTCATGATTATCTGGTTATCCCTCAGATGGAGGCACCTATCAGAGGAGGGGTTCTTTACTAGATGCTCCTGTAAAGAGAACAAAAGAAAAAAAAAAAGTCAGTAGGATGGAGGGGTGAATAAATGCGAGGCACAACGAGGGCAGCCAATCAGAGCAGAGGTCACTGATATAAGGTCTACAAAAGCACTGTACCAAAACATCCTGCTTAATTCTAAGGAATTAAAAAAAAAAAAGAAAAGCTGTGATGTCAAATGTTTTTTTGTACAAAAACCAACACAGATAGGTTTCTAAACCACAAAAAAAAAAAAAAAAAAATCAACATACAAATGGCAGGATATGGGTCTTTTAAGGCTGCATGCTATGTAAAGCTAAATGCTATTTAGTGCTTCTGCTCAAAAAAACAACAACATTTGTATGGGAAGCCTTAGAATCTGATAAATAATATGTCTAAAAACACACAACACATTGACTCTAAGGGCAGCGTGAGCGAAAAGAAAAGGTGCATGAACTGAAGGAGATTCATGGCACAAAATGACTCAACTAGTACATGATGCTGAACACTCTCTCTACTAGTTAAGACGATTTTACAACCAAGATGACTTTGGTAAACTGGTCCTGAATGGATGCATAAGGAGCTGCTACTGTGACGTCAGGTGTCTGCAAATTTCTGGCCATTTTATTGCCATTGCAACACACAGGAACGATCAGTGAAATGAGATACGATTGAGGTATGTATAAAATATATTAAATAAATAAATAAATAAATAAAGTGTGATTTCTAGTGGAGATCTATCTGCTGATCCAGAACAGACCAGTGTTGAAGAAGACAGAATTGATGAATAAAAGACTAAGCACCTGCAGCATGGATGTGATAAATAAAAAGCACTCCTGCTGACGTACCTCAGTCAGGATCCACTCCTGCTCGGGAGCCACTCTGGTGCCGCGCCCCTTCAGCTGGCACAGCTCTATTCTCACGTGCTGTGGGTTAGGGCTGGCATGCAGGCACAGCTGCTTCCCTATGTTATGCCTGAGCTCCTTGTGTGAGGAGTACTCAAAGTACTGAAAAAAACAATAATTAATGCATCACTGAGCACAGATTTCAAACCTACAGGTGCAGACTAGCGAGTCATCAGAGGTTTAGACTTCCATTCAAAAGTTTGGAATCATTCACACTTACTGTGTCGTCAGCATTTAATCTAAATTTCTGCTGCACTTCTCAGAAGAAAATAAACTGGGTCGCACTTTGTATTCACTTATTAAACTTTAACTAATATGGGATTCATTTGTGTCTCTTAAGATAAACAGTCTTACAGTATTTCCAGGTACTTTTGTATCATTAAGGTTTCTACTGTTTGCACTTTATTTTGACAGCTGATAAATTGTTAACTGTAAAATAAACTTCAAGGTAATCAGAATCAGAATCTGAAAACTTTATTTATCCCGGAGGAAATTGTTCACATCATCACGACTGCACACTCAGACAACAATACAGAATAAAAATAAAAATACCTGAATATATAATAAATATACTCAGACTAGAAATATATTAAGAGGGAAAGAGGGAAAAAGAGGGAAGTACAGTTTACCCGTAATAAAAGTATACTAGAGGAGAATATAGTTGAGTTAAAATGATAACACTCTGTACAGTAAGTAAAATAAAACAGTAAATAAGACGGTTTGATTATATTTGAACAATATTGTTTTGTTGTTCATCATTTTTCTGCAGGTCTAATCACCATATTTGAAATGCACTTAAACTCTCCATGCTACTAATGT
>JBBPDE010000134.1:3826778-3840791 GCA_037974605.1 Nannopetersius ansorgii
TGGGACGGTACCTTGCTCAGGGTACCTCAGCGGTGCCTAGCGGTCTTGGGAATCGAACCTGGACTTTCTGGTCGCAGAGCGAATGCCCTAACCACTAGGCCACCAACTGCCCCTGATTTTGGTTAAACCACTGCTTTAATAGTTGAAACGGACAGTAAGGTTGTGTGTTAATTGCTATATTGATCACTCACCGAGTTGAGGTCAAATATGTGGCTAAGCTCACTGAAGCTCGTCAGGAAGCGTGTGAGGGGCGTCTCGAGCGGCTGCAGTAAAACCACGCAAGAGTCCAAGTCCACCTCATTTGACAGCCTCTTCCGAGGCTCTGTGATGAAACAAAGAAATTAAAAAGTGCTTTATTAATAATTCAATATTCTCCAACATTTTAAGGCTCTACCATCGACTATAGGAAAAAAAAACATTTTCAAAACAGAAGAAAAGCTCTATAACGTTCATAGACACTGAAAGTGCACCTCAGTGCTGTACAGAAAATGCTGGGATCAGTACAGCTTCTAGCGTTTGGTTGCAACATAAAAGAAAAGCAGGTAGACACTTCCAGCTCAAATGATAACAGTATGATGACTAAAGTTTCCTGCTTCTTCTGACCTGTTTGCTCTCCAGTGATCCACTCCAATATACATCATTAGGTAGTGTTTAGATAGCACAAGTGCCAGCTTATTACTTATTTTAGGCAGTTTATTTAAAACTATATTTCATAGAATAATAAGATCAAACTTCCTTGCTAGCGGTATGTGCGTGACTAATGTATTGCATAATATTCCCCTGTTGAAATGGTAGGTGTCTTCTTTAATGATGGATTGTCGGCTGTCAGTGATGTGCAGTTATGTGGAATAACACTACATTAAATATGATAGTGTCCTGGGGTCTTTATGATCTATGCATAAAACGATGCAAGCAAAGCACCTGCTATCTAATCTCTGTCTTTACCAAATTCTCAGCTTTAAATAAAATAATTCCTAAAACAATTACATAAATAAGTTGCAGCCGCATCATTCATCACTGTGCCAAAAGTTCCTCTCTTAAAAAGCTCTCACCTGAGGAAAGGTACTTGCGGACGATAGCTTTGGCCTCCAGGCGGCTTTCTTTCTTGCTCTTGGTGTACAGTGTGCAGTCCCCTGAGGCTGTGATGGTGAGGGGGCAGTGAGACGGGGGTGAGAAGAGGGGGTAAGGCTGCTGACCCTGTTCTATAGTGAAGCCCAGGACCTCCACGCGACCACTGAGGCATGTGAGCAAGCACTTCCCTCGAAAACACAGGGACTGCAAACGTAAGATCAAAGGTGATGACTGAAGAGACTGCTGGCAGTATCACACAGAAAACCACCAAAAACGTTAACATTTTTCAAATATACAAGAAGCTTTTTTTTTTTACCTGGCCTTGCTTCAATACTACTAATGTGTGGTTATGAACATGGTCATACTGAGCATGGTATTCAGGCGCCTCCTCGTCCACCAACTGTTCTAGTAACAGTCCTGTTGTGTTCTCCTGATCTGCTCCTTTTTCTGTACCGTTCTGAAGAACGCTCTTGGCGTAGGAGCTCCACTCCTCAGAGTCTTCCGAATCGCTGCCTGTCTCCAGCTCTGCCCCACCGTTAGTGTGGACGGGAGGGAAGGGCACAGGAGCGGCTGTGGCCGTCTTGCCTTTGGTCTCAATCGAAGGACTGTCCTCAGATGGCAAAGATACAGCCTTGTTGTACACTTTCTGTAACCGTTTCAGCTTGAGCTTCTGCCTATTAGCCAGCTGATGCTCCAGCTTTGCTGTGGCAGGACTTAAACTGTCGCGAGAGGTGTCCGCACTGTGGATTCTTTTGTTGTGAACTTGCCACTTGTTCCTTGGGTGGCGTTTGGTGGCATTTCGCTGTTCATTTTTGGGACGAGAGGCGACTTTATGTACTTTCATTGTTGCTGCTTCTGTACGCTCATTGGCACTTGCTCATCTACATTGGAAACACAGAAAATAAAGTAAAGTAGTCTGTTATAGTCACAGCAATACAGCACAAAGCGTGAACAGTGTGAAATTTTTTCCCTGTATTTAACCCATCCACCAAGTGAAACAGCAGGCAGTCAAAGAAGTAGAACCCAGGGAGCAGTGTGTGAGGACGGTAGCATGCTCGAGTACCAAAGTGGTGACACTGGCAGTCCAGGGATTTGAACGCACAACCTTCCACACACATAGGCAGATCTCTATGCACGCACTACATTTAAGTGCACTCATGTAAGTGTGCGATTTGAGACACACGTAAGGTGAATAGATCAGGGGATCTATGACCACTTTGGAAAATGAGGTACCACTATTGGCACTGAAATGTCCTCCTAGTGGGTCTTCTAGCTTGCATAGTAAGTCAAGTCACCCCACTGCTGATTGACCTTGGCTGCCCGAATTAGGTTGCTGAGAGAGTGACATCTGGATCTGCACATAGCCTTAACCCCATCATTCAGCCTTAAGGTCCTACTTGCTCCCTCCACTCATCCAAGGAACATCATCTGGCTCTGCCAAGCCTACACACAAGGTAAACCCAGTCCAGACTCTTCATCAGAATCCCTTTCCAGCTTCAAAAACCTTACCATCTCCTCGCCCTCTCACTACTCTTACATAAAGATTTAGCACTTGGAACTCTCCTTTGGTTCTTACACTAGCCTGAAAATTGAGCGTTTCCTTGTCTTCATTTCTTTTTATCCTGTATCTTCCTCTCTCATACCAACTGCCTGTCTGGCCTCCCTCACCACATTCAAAAACCTACAAGGCCTTCATTTTCCCCACAGCTCCATCATCAACATCCTCCTCCCAACACACTCAGTCTCTCCTCCGCATCCTCCTCCAAAAAATCCTCCTCTGACTTTTCCTCCAAAAGGTTCAACTCGAGCTGTCCCTTCAATAAACTCATTCCTGATCATCCCCTTCACTCAATGCAAATCATTATTAAATGAATGTAATTTAATCATTGAGACGCCTGGTTCTTGTTACCACCATCATCAAACCAATTTGGATGACTTTAGTGTGCATCTTCATTTCTTAAATGTTGCTTAGGGTGGTAAAACCGTGGAATCACCTTTATCTTCCCTACCTGATGTATGATTTATTTATTTCAGCTAATTATTAACTAATTCTCCAGTTAGCTTCTTAAGTTAACTTGTCTAAGCCTTCATTAAGTAAACCAGTGACAATTTACCTGTTATAATGTCTGGCCCAAGCTCCCCACTACCTCTAAGCTAAGACATGTGGTTTTAACACTTCATTAACTGAAACAAAGGTGCTTCAATTGACAAACACAACTGTACCTAAACACAGAGCTAGTGCTAAGCTAACATTAGCAGTATTCGCATAACATTCGTTTAAGCTCCTTTAAAACGTTTTAAAATCTTTAATTTTGAATTAAGTTTGAATTACGTGGCAGACATTCACCCAGTCCATGACAGATTACAAATTAGTCAGTTCAAACATTTTGTTTCTGTAAACAGTGCGAACACCACGTTAGCAAAGGCTAACAGTTCCTCACCTCTGTTTAAAAAGCCACCGATTCTGTTTTGAAAGGAAGCGCATTCAAGAAGAGGCACAGAAGAACATTACACTTAAATTTTACCTTATTTTAAAGGTGGTACTCAGAATTACCTGTTAAATTTACCCGACAGCTAACTGATAAACGGCTAGGCTTCACTCCATGTGGGCAGCTAAAACTCGGATCATAACATAATTCCCCAAAGGACCACCATGTTCCTCCTCTATTTATGCTATTCTAGGACAAAACCGTGGGTTAATATAGTATTTTAAAGACCCTGAAATAGCTAGGAGACCACCAAAACGTTAAAACAATGCAGCTAGCGACTGGCTAACGCTTTCACACTGGTGACGGAATCATTCCTTTGAACCGGTTCTTTTTAATCAACCGATTCTAAAGTTCGAATAGGATCCAACCTTTTTGCATCTATGTACTGTTGTATAGACAAAAGTATTGGGACGCCCCTTAATGATTGTATTCAGGTGGCCCCTTACTTCCAATGAAGGGCAATCTTGATGCTTCAGCATACCAAGACATTATGGACAGAGCCAAATATTGTTGACACTGCTTGGAAGCGAACTCCACAAAGACATGGTTGGATGAGTTCAGTGTGGAAGAACTTGACTGGTCCGCACAGAGCCCTGACCTCAACCCCATCCAACACCTTTGGGATGAACTGGAATGGAGATTGCGGGATAGGCTTCCTCATCCAACTCCAAAATCTTGTGGAAAGTCTTCCAAGAAGAGTGAAAGCTGTTATAGCAGCAAAGGGGGGAGGCAATGTTATTAAAACCTCTTTTGGTACAATGGTCTGGCATACCAATACTGTTGTCCATACATGAGGTAAAGAGCACTAATTCGATTGATACTATGATACTTTTTCAAAATTTAAGCTCATAAAGTCACAACCTAATATAAACAATGCAGCGTATCAGGTTCTTATCAGGTGGTAAAACATCATTATGTGCAATATTTTATGAGCAAAAGTCTTACCAAGTCTTACATCACTACCCTTTGTGTTCTATGTAATTCACTTAACTGTAAGTTTTTTTATCTATATTATTTATACCCCAGCATTTGTGTTAATAGCAAAGTTTATTGTTGAGTTCTTTATACAGATTATTGAATTTATTTAGACATATTTAATACTGTTTTTGGCTGACTGTGCAGTCATAACATCATTTCCTTTCGGATCAATAAGGTTTTCTGATTATGGGGCAACTGGTGGTCTGATGATTAGGGAGTTGTCCCTGCAATCAGATGGTTGTGGGCCCTCAGGGGTGGCACTGGCAAGTCCTGGTATTCAGACCCTCCCAATCTTATGATCACAGGGACAAGTCCCTAACCACTAGGCAACTTGTGCTTACAGCCTAAATGATAGGATTATTTGCACAGTATTTGGATTTTCTGACTTTCCTACAGGTTTCAATGTTGTACATACTTTCAGTGTACCTTTCACAACATAAAACTCCCTTTTAAGCCATTGCCTTCCCTTTTCTGACTGTGCCTGCTCCTAATTTTAAAAGCTGACATGTCTTGTGAATCATTGAATTGATTCGTCAGAATGAACCACTCGCTTGAATCGATTCAGTCAAACGGAATCACTAAACGATTCAAAAAAGCACGCAATGTGCTGCGTAAGGACAGAAGCGTTAGATCATTAGCAACCAAATACAAAAAAAGTGCAGTATTTCCCATTAAGACTCCTGCCATCTTTAAATCGCTCTTTAATTATTTGCTAAAATGTGTAATTTTATAATTTCTCTTCAACAAAATACAGTCCCTACAACGTATGCAGGCGTCATTTCCTGCTCCTGTCCCTCTCCTGCTCGGCTCAACTGTTGTTCAGAGGAAAATAACATCATTTCGGGACTATTTGGGGTCACTAAACTGCCGTATTAATTTAGTTAAGGCTTCGGCGTATGGAAACGGGGCTCAGGGATCCGAGGAGGTCCCGGGGAAGGTGAGAAATCTACTGTTTTTGTAAAGGAAGGTACTTTAGGGAGCGTCACTAAAATCCTGATATCATGCTCAACGTGGAGCTCGTAGGGCCTCACCATTCAGACAGACAAACTCGGGTCTTTAAGAGGTTACGTGACAAATGGGTGCATTACACTAAATGCATGTTGTTTTTTAATCAACTGGAAGCTCAGTGCCAGCCTGGGTTAGGAGACCTATATTCATAATATTACATAGAGGCCCTAATGGACCTTCATGCTCAGCATGAATGAATTCATTAAGAGAACAAATGCTAACTATGAAGAGCTCAGTCTTATTTCTGTTTTTTGTTTTTTGCTCTGCAGAGCATATTTGCTGCTGGTTGCATTAATATAGATGGAGAGAACATCTCTAGGGAACACCCATGCCCAGTGGGTGCTGTCCCAGCTCAACCAACAGAGGGTGCTTGGTAAGTTCTGTGATGTCCTGCTCAAGACCCCAAACGGCCAGGTGTTCCCAGCCCACCGCAACATACTTGCTTGCTTCAGTCAAGTGTTCCATGAGCCCATCTCTACAGCTACTCCATGCATGGAGATCAGTCTTCCCGAGGGGTGCACGGATGATGGCCTTGAGATGCTATTGAGTTTCTTCTACACTGGTGAACTGCAGCTGAACAGTGAGAATGTGGCAAAGGTTCGAGATGCAGCCACTGGACTGTCTGTCCCTGATTCACTTTTGCCTGCTCAGGGTTCAGACTGTACTGAGGACACTAAAGGCAACCCTCCTTCCTCCTGGCCGGCTGGGGACGGCAGACCTGATCCAGCCTCCAAAGTACAATCAAAAGCACGTCTGAGGGTGAAGAACAAAGCTGAGATCCCAGATAAGGCAGCACCAGCGGTTCCAGAGCTTGGGGATTCCTCCAGTGCTATTTTGACCACCACTACTCGATCTGGCAGGAGGATAAAGGGCCCGAGCAGGCTGGTTGGAGAAAGCCCAATGTCTGCCATTCAAAAGTTGGGTGCATCAAGGAGAAGATCATCTAAGACCAAGGCTGAGGATGGCCAGAGCAGTGTTCAGGACTCAAGTGTAGCTGAGGTAATCAATCAGTTTGGTACTATATCTTTAAATGCTCCATATTTGTTTAATTTACTGGCTGATCTTTAGGTACACTACTGTCCACATGCATGAAAGAAAACAATGATTTTCATGGATGAACCAACACAACACATGTTTACATACATTTAGTTAAAAAACTGGAACACGACCGTACTGGAACAAGTCCAGTCCAAATTTTAATGGGCATTGGATATTTTAAGACTTCTTTCCTGTTCCGTTTACTCCATCGTCATAAATGGACATTTTCCCCAACTTTGAGTAATGAATCCATCACTCAATAAGACAATATCAAACACACTTAATAGTCATATAAAGAAAGAACTGCAATTTAAGACAACCCCCCATCATTCAGCCCTACTGAAAACTTTCTATATAGAAACACTACATGAATACATTCTGAAAGCATAAATGATTCTTTAAAGAAAGAATGATTCTGTATGGCACTATTGTTACAAATTCATAGAGCAAATTTAGCTAGTTTTGTATTATTTTGATCTGTGATTCAATATTATATGCAATATAACATCATTATGTAACATCATCATAGGCATTTCCTTTTTTAAGTAAACATAGACTATTACTGTCCATTAACCTTTGGGGAAATATGGCACAAATATGCTTTTTAGATACAGTACTGTGCAAAGGTCTTAGGCACCTGAGAAAATTATGCTTAAAAGCTGTTTACACTTACATTACAACAAATACAAACACATTAATACAGTAAATAGTGGTTTTATGTGTGGAAAAGTGTTCTCTTAACCATTTCCACACCTCTTTCCTCATGGAAGCCCAGTTTTACCTGCAGCTCCATCAAATCCCTGGTTCGGCTCTTTTTACTGCAGGAGATTCAATTAGGTGTTGATTATGGATTTTTATTCATTCACCCAATGACTGGAGACCCTGAGCAGAACCCTGGATCCAAACCTGTGTTCTTCTAGCCAGCTCACAGAATATCCACCACTGTTTAGAAAAAAGAAATTTTTCTGCTTGCTTGTTTGTTTGCATTTATTCTAATATTCAGCTGTTTTTGCTGCATAAAGAAGCCACTGCTGATAGAAATGACTTCAAACAATTTGCACAGGTGCCTAAGACTTTTGCACAGTACTGTACTTCATCTTTTTTTTTTTTTTGGGTAGGATGCTCCTGGTGACACTCCGAATGATGATGCTGATGGCGATGAAGATATGGACGAAGGCCATGTGGGTTTTGCCCATTACTCAGAGGACACAGATGAGGAGTATGTACCGCATGATTCACCAGTCGCAGTGTCGAAGACCCCAAGAGGAAAGCGCAAGCGGAAAGGCAGAGCCACCAATAAAGAAAACGGAGAAGGCTCGCCGAAAGAAGCCAAGAAGAGATCTGTGCAGTGCCCTACGTGTCACAAAACCTTCTTCAGCAAGTACTATCTGAAAGTCCACAACAGACGGCACACGGGCGAGAAGCCGTTTGAGTGCAGGAAATGCGGGAAAAGCTACTACAGAAAGGAGAATTTACTGGAGCATGAGGCCAGGAACTGCCTCAGCAGAATAGAGGTGGTAAGTTAAAAAAAAAAAGAAAAACAGGGGGCCGAGGGTCCTTTCTCTGTGCAGTTTGCATGTTCTCTCTGTATCTGTGTGGGTTTCCACCAGGTGCTCTGCTTCCCTCCTGCAGTCCAAAGACCCATCAGGTGAATTGGAGATGCTAAATTACCGCATTCATTGCTGGAATAGACTCCAGCACCCCCACTCAACCTTGATTTGGAAATGGGGGCTTGCATAATGAATGCATGAATTCAGAATTCCCTTTAAAATACTCTGTATACACGTTTACAAGTGTGAGTGGAGGAAGTATTTGAAGTAAAACAGTGTGTGTTTTTTATGCTGCTTCTACATTCTTCTTCTGTTCTGTCTGCCTTGCTGCTGTAACAATGCAAATGTCATACCTGTGGGATTAACAAAGTGTTATCTTATAAAAACAATACAGTTTGTGTAAAGCCTGCCTTTTTAAAGTTTGATGTATCAGGATGCATGAATTACATTCTGGACCCATGTTATGTATCTTAATGAACACATTGATGACTAAAATTGGACTTTTTTGTTGTTTGATCTAGGCATTTTCCTGTTCCAAATGTCCCATGACCTTTAAGAAGAGACTGGAGCTGCGTCTGCACATGGTCACGCACACAGGAGAAATGCCAAACAAGGTTCATTCCCAATAGCACACACACACATACACGGCAGCTTCAGCCGAATGGGTCCTATTAGATGTAGAGCAGATCATGGAATTTGCTTGTAACTCACTCAATAATTCACTCACGTTTACCAGGTTAAGAATTCTCCACAAGGGGGTGCTGTTGAGAGAAAAATGTGTATATAATCTTCATAGGAAAACATTGATAACTGATTAGAATGCTACAAAGTGAACAACAGTGGCCAGGAACAGCTTCTCAAGAGTTTTGTTCTTCTGTTGCAATGCCATTGTCTCCCATGGTAGTGCTCTTCATGCTCCGAGCAGTTCATGCAGAAGAAAGATCTGAGGATCCACATGATCAAAATCCATGGAGCTCCCAAACCACACGCGGTAAGAAGTATAGTTCACAATAATACCATGTAAAAAACACACTCTTCAGCTTCTACTTCTACAAATAGTGGTTATTTAAATGGTTTAATGAGCCTCCAGTTGGTATGGAACCTTTGCATTAGATAATTTAAATTTTATCAAAAAAAAAAAATGAAAGGTTATTCAAGGGACCAAATGTTATTTTATAACGCCTAACTAATAAGAACCTAGCTAATAAACTATAAGAACCCAACTAATAATTGTTAGAACCTAACAAATAATTGACATAAACCACAGATATTTTTTGGGGGTTTTTTTTATGCGCTTTAGGGCTAAATTATTTTATGTATTAATTTTGTAGCAGAAAAATTAATAAAAGCTCAGCTCAATTTCCATATCAAATGTAACTGTATACATTTTTTAGTACCGTCGAGAACACAAAACAACCGTGTATTGGCTACGGCCTTCTGATCTCTGGCAGCTGCAGCTGCGACAGAGCATACCAAAGAAAACATGCATGGATTACAGTACAGTCTATACAGGGGTAACATCTGTATTTACAGTTTAAATTAAAGTGTGTTGGGAGCATATTTAGGGTTTAGACTATACAAATAGGCATTTTTTAATCACATCACAATGTCGCAGTTTTCATACTTTGTGCGAGTTACATTCCAATTTTGGGTGTTTACTGTATAGAGCAGTAATAGTCATTAAACTCCATACGGGTTAAAGGTACAGGAGCATCTGTAATTTTGTGTTCACATTGATGTGCAACAGATGTGTTGTCAGTAGTTATGCACTAATTTTGCTCCTGGATTCCCTCAGTGTTCATTGTGCCCCAAGTGCTTCTTGTCACGCACCGAGCTGCGTCTCCACGAGGCGGCCAAGCACAGGGGAGAGAAGCTGTTTGTGTGTGAGGAGTGCGGTCACCGAGCGTCCAGCCGCAACGGCCTGCAGATGCACATCAAAGCCATTCACAGGTTAATAGCAGCACGCCGGTCACTGCAACAGCCTGGTTTATGACCTCTCAGCCATAAACACATTAACAAATGTAACAGCCCATTCAGCCTAGAGCTGATTAGACCCACCTCTAATTCACAGTGAAGTGATGAGAAGCATTCTTTCCTTTCTCTTCAGGAACGAGCGTCCGTTCGTGTGCGAGTTCTGCAGCCACGCCTTTACCCAGAAAGCCAACCTCAACATGCACCTCCGCACACACACAGGAGAAAAACCCTTCCAGTGTCACCTCTGCGGAAAGACCTTTCGCACACAAGGTAATGATCACCTTCAGTCCGGCTGCCATGTGCCCTAAATCCTATGCTACAAGTATATAGAGCAAAATTGATAGAAAATAATGATAATGAATAATAGGTTCTGGTATAGAGTCATTAAACAATAATACAGTACTATGTCAGTACTGTGAAAATAATATTTAGTTTAGATGATCAGTGAGAGTTTTTTCACTGTAGCATCACTTAATATGCTAATGAAACTAAATTGAAGAAATCCACATGATATTCTACAGTAAAGAGTGAGTTTAAGTACAGTGTATCAGTTTGTTCCTTGTGGAAGTCCAGTATTGCATGTAGTTTCCATCAAAAACCTGGTTTCTCTCAACCAGTCCTTCATTAAATTAAACCAGGAGCTGCGGATGGAGTTTCACAAATCCAAACAACGGCTGGAGGAACTGAGGCGGAATCTGGAACCGAACCTGTGTTCTCCTCACCAGCTCACACAATATTAACGGCTTTTATGCAAACAAAACCAATCTGGATCTCTTCCTTGTTTGTTTGCATGTATTCTAATGTTACTCTAATGTTCACACGCTGAGAAAAAAGGCATTAAACGATTTGCAGAAGTGCCGTAGACTTTTGCGCAGTACTGTTGGTCTATTAGGCTTCTTTAAATAAAGTCAGTCACTGTTGCATTAACCCACTTTTAATGAAGGTGTCCATTTTAAAATTAAAGTACACTTTTATTACATTTTGTAGCATTTTTTTTTTTTTTTTTTTTTTTCAATCTGTGTTAACAGCTTCTAATCATTGTTTATTGTTGTGTGTGTGAACAGCGAGCCTGGACAAGCATCACCGCACACACACAGGTGAGCGGCCGTACAGCTGCGAGTTCTGTGAGCAGCGCTTCACTGAAAGAGGCCCGCTGCTCCGCCACGTAGCCAGCAAGCACCAGGAGGGCCGGCCACACTTCTGCAACATCTGCAACAAATCCTTCAAAGGTACCTGCACTGATGGACTCACTGCCTAAATGTTTATCATACTTTATCAAAAATATCAGTGGAAAAAAAAACTTTATCAGTGTATAAATGTAAGATATCATTTGTACATTATAACCGGGGCAGTATCCAACTGTAATGTCTTCTAATGCCTCCGAGTCTCACTGGTATGACTTTCTCTCTCTCTTTGCTTGCTGATGCTTTCATATTCAGCGATCGAACAGCTTCGGGTTCACGTGCGGAGACACAAAGGCATGAGGAAGTTCGAGTGCACCGAGTGCGGCTACAAGTTCACCAGACAGGTATGATGACAGCAGAGAGGCTAAAATTTACTCCGTGTACTTTGAGATGAGTATGTGATCACAGAGCCCTACATCATTGAGAATGTAGGTTTATTTTAGCTTCTCTCAGTACAAGTGAAAGCTCATGAAGACCCCAGGCGTGCCTCGATTAATTGACTACATTTACAGTCTCGTAAAAAAGTATTTATTTCCTGTTGGTTTTTGCACATGTCAGACTTAATTGTTTCAGGGCTTAGGAAGCAGGGCTGATAGTCTGTGATGTAGAGCTAATAAAAAACAAGTAGTGGGTACTCAAGCACACTCTCGATGAGAAGAGTTGATGAGCCTGATGCCTCTGGGAACAAAGGATCTCTTAAGGGTGTCGAGCAGCTCTGTGACAGCAACCTGCCTCTGAACACGCTCCTCCACTTTGTTGTGGGTTACAGTCATTGTCCCTGATATTTAGCAGTTTGCACTGAGTCTGCCGCTGTCTTCAGGGAGTCCATCTCCATAGCAACCACAGTCAGTTCTCTCTCTTTTTGATACTGCCTGGAAAAGAGTGCTGTCAACCATGGACTGGCAAACCACCTGCAAGTACTGTTAGAGCCATTATTTTATAATTACAGTTCGACTATAGGTGGTTGAATTAAGTTGTAATATTCAGTTTGAACACTGGGTGGTGCCATTTGTTAGAAATAAAGTAAAGTGGCCTATTATAGTCACGCGTCAGCACAGCACAGTGTGAAATTCTTTCTCTGTATTTAACCCATTCACTAAGTGAAGCAGTGGGCAGCCAGGAACACAGCGTCTGGGGAGCAGTGTGTGTGGGGACGGTTCCTTACTCAAGAGTACCTTAGTGATGCCTCTAGCAGTCCTGGGATTGCTAACCCACAACCTTCTGACTGCAGGGGCAACTCCCTAACCACCAGGCCACCAACTGTCCATGTCCACTTATATCCTGGGCAGCTTATCTCTCAGTAAGAGGGACTGCATGGTGTTGAATGCCCTGGAGAAATCAAACAGGATTCTCTTTAGTGCATTTTATAGATAAGAGTAGGGTCAGTGGTGGAGGTAGAGCATGGCATCTTCTACACACACCTTCTCCAGCAGGGGGTCCAGTGTCAAGCCTGAGGTCTGAAGAGAAATAGGAGCAGTCGCTTCAGGGTTTCCAGGGCCTCATTATATGCGATTAATGCAACTGGCCTTAAGTTATTGAGGGTCCCTTTATAGGCACATGGATCAGGCATGATTTATATACAGTACTTGATGGTTTTTACACGATTCTTTCATTGATCAGAAGCACAGCATTGTGTAGAAATGCAAACTTAATGCAAACGATCTGCCAAAATACATGCGATCCGGTGTTTTAGATGTGTGAAAACCAAAGGGCCTCAGTTGCTTGTTCGTGTTCTGTTCTCTCCTGTAGGCTCACTTGCGACGGCACGTGCAGATCCATAACCGCGTGGAGAACTACAACCCCCGCCAGAGGAGACTGCGCAACCTGGTGGTGGAGGATGAGAACGCAGCTGCTGCATCCATTCCATTGAGCCAGACAGAGGCAGAGACTACAGCAGAGGAGGACACAGTTGGAGTGGAGGTCCAGCAAGAGCCTGAGGGGATGGAGCAGGGGGACACAACTGGAGTGGAGGTCCAGCAAGAGCCTGAGGGGGTGGAGCAGGGGGACACAACTGGAGTGGAGGGCCAACAAGAGGTCCAGGGGATGGAGCAAACGGAACCCATAAAGACCACAGAGCCAGAGACGGACCAGGCCACGTTCGTAGAAACGGAGACTGCAGCAGACACCGGAGAGCAGCCAGACTTCAGCGAGATGAAGGACGAGCAGGATGAGTTCACCGTGCATGAGGTGATGGAGCACACAGTGCTGGTGACGGACGCATTTCCCATCCAGTCCGATCTGGTGGTTGAGCTGGAGGGCAGTGGGACTGATGAGAAGACCTGAGGAGGAAGAGTAGAGCTGTATGGACAAGAACAGGTGTTTGGTGGAAGCCAGAGGTCACCAGTCTGGCAGTCCTGGAACAGGGAGCAAAAGGAAATTTTACAATAATATTGATCGATACTGATGGTGTTGCTACAAATTGTGATTGGAATATACACCATCCTTTTCCTCTGGGATCAATAAAAATTCTGATGCTTATTCTTTTCCAGTATACTGCAGCTTTCTGCAGTGTGTGTATTGAAAAGGCTGAACGTCTTAGACAGAGGACCAAGAGAGAGGAGGGTTGGTGACCCCTGGTTTAGAGCAGTTTTAAGAGCACCTTCTGCACACAGCCTACTGTAGAGAGTAAATATGGCTGTAGAGTGTATATACAGTACTGTGCAAAAGTCTTAGGCACCTGTGCAAATTGTTTGAAGTCATTTCTATCAGCAGTGGCTTCTT
>JBBPDE010000134.1:3879036-3900303 GCA_037974605.1 Nannopetersius ansorgii
TCGGACATACTACTCACCTCGCATACTGCTTTTCGCATACTATATAGTATGCAAGTATGCGATTTCGGACGCAGGGGATGTCTTTCTGAGAATACACGGTACAACGGAGAAGACGTGATTGAAGTAATACGGAATCACATATGGGCCAAAAAGCGCAAGTAAATCATAAACCTGGGTCGTAGTTTGGTGCAATAGTGCTACCTATTGGCATAACACTTACACATACATGAATATATAAGCAAGAGTGTATGTTTACTGGTTAATACACTGCTGTTTATTTAAAATAAATGAAAACAAACCAAGCCTCATTCTTTAGAACTTATTGCTTAATTTTGCTGTATCGTGAACCGTACCGAACCGTGACTCCAAAACCGAAGTACGTACCGAACCGTGACATCTGTGTACCGTTACACCCCTAGTGGATACCATTAGCCAGTGTTTCCAGTGGATATGTTTTCCAGCAGATGAGGATTCTTTATGAATGATGACTTGTACCCCACATATAACAAGCCCTGAGATGTTCAAACCGCAGTGAGATACAAAGATTCAGTGGAAATCCTGGGCTAACAGCCTCAGTAAGATAAAGACAGGATTTCTCCAGGTCAAGATAAGCTGAGCAATTAAAAAAAAAAAGCCATCAATTATGGACCACTGAACACAACAAAGAACACAAAGAAACCTGGGAATTTAGCTTTTTTCAGTATATATTAAATATGTCATTCATTATTCTCTAATATAACTATTTAATTCCACAGATCACTTGGTCACAACTGTGTAGGAACTCGTGTGAAGTTTGTTAGGTGTGCCTACTAGCTTGAATGCCTCAAAAATTCATTTTTTTCTTAAATTACTTTTTATGATGACTGTGTCCAAATCAGCCGAATTACAAAGGTCTCACCAGGATCACAATGTAATCGTCTTATATGGTTGTTTTTAAAAGTGTGTATTTATTGTTGTTTTACTGCATTTGCACATTTATAATCCCACAGAAAAAGAAATGTTATATTTTTTAATACTCCAATCCAGGCAGATTCTAATTTTCAACATATTGCTTGTGTTCATATATATAATATATATCAGCGGTCCCCAACCTTTATTTCGTCTCAGACCGGTTTAATATCAGAAACTATTTTCACGGCCCGGCCTTTATAATATAATAATGGGGTATCTTTGAAATATAATAATAAACGTAAATTCAATGTGTATTCGCAGCTTTATTAACAGCATTTTCATAACAACGAGCCGACAACAACAGAACACGGGTCACGTCCACGTTTTTTTTTCTGTGCGGACCGGTACCGGGCCGTAGGTCATGTGGTACCGGTCCGCGGCCCGGGGATTGGGGACCACTGATATATATAATATAATGTTGGGCAACCCTCAAACAATGCTGTGGATTTTGTTATCGTTGGTGTCCCTCCTTGTCTGGTCTCTGGTGGTGGGATATTTTTTAAGCCGACCCTGATAAAATACTTCTTCACAACTTTGTCTCTGACCTGACTGGAGTCCTCCTTGGTCTTCATGCCGCTGCTGAGTGGTGATGCAGTCAGTGGCTTTCAGAGCAGGCCTATTTATACAGACAACATGTGACTGATCATGTGACACTTTCATTTCACAGGTGGACCCTAATCAGTGATGTGACATCTAAAGTTAATTGGTTGAAACAGATATTATTCAAGTGGAATAAAATCTGTGATGGAAAGGTTTGGGTTCGACTCTTTTTTTAACGCAAGATATGCTAAACACAAATCAGAAGGAAAATGAAATAAATTACTTTTTAAAAATTGTCTCACAAACGTTCATACCATGACAGATGAGCAGTGACTGGAATCTTGTGGCTCCAGCATGCAATTTGATCAGAATCTCTCTTTCGAAATGGAGGCATATCTGTGCTCCTTCTTTCATGAAGCATCATAAAAAATCCCCAGCTCACATCTAATGCACCGTGAGCTGAACCACAGACAGTGGAACTGGGGACTGCAGTTTTTGTTCTATTTATTTAGTTCTATCCAGAACTAATGCACTTCACAGAAACCATGTAGTTAACACTGTCATGAGCTTCATTTCTCATCTTCACTGTTTTAGATACATCTTATTCTACCCAGTAGCTCGAACTCAATCACACAATATCACCAATGCTGGGGGAGGGACCGACCCCACCCCAGCCCACATCACTCCACCTGACCCCACCCAACCTCACCTCACCCCAAAAATTATTATTATTATTATTATTATTATTATTATTATTATTATTATTATTATTGTTACAGTATACCTTATACCTTTTTTGAATCAGAATGGTAATTGTTGTTGATGTTGTTTGGTGGTGGTAGTGCTGTTATTAAAGTTATCAGTGGCTGTTTCATAAAAAATGATTATTATTTTTGTTGTTGTTTTATGAAATAGACCTGAAGTTAGAGTTGATTCTGGTTTGAGAAATGCTTCTGCAAAGGAAAATGAAGATATCTCCTGTCGTAATAAAAGTAGAGCTTTTATATCATGTTTCATATAAAGTTTAAAACATCTGTTCATCATCTGAAAATGTCCAGGGTATTAAAATTAAAATGAAAAGTTATTTCATAACCAAATATTTATTTGTAGGCTAATTTCAAAAAGTCTACGTACGTTTTACTGTTATTGCTGTAATTATCATGAACCTCTCACTTCTGACAAAGATCTCTGCCTGAATAAAGACTTGAATCCTTTTCTACATTAAGTTTCAAGGGTAAAGTGAGGTTTGCTTGAACTCTGAAACTCTTGAGACTGAAATGGAGAGTGACAAAGAGAGCTGGATCACTGGAGAAAATCGTCAGCAGCACAAGAGAGCATGAATAACTGAAGTGTCACCGAACGGTTTCTCTCTGACAGAGCCATTAATGCCTGTCATCTCTGACTCCTCACAGACAGTTCAGGGCAGTCAGGATAACATGATCCTGCTGGTGTAACACACACTGAACTGACATTTGAGTTGTAAAAATTCCAAAGTCTATTATTTGTTGCCTGTGTTATTGTTTTTTTTTGTTATTTAGGTTCTTGTTTTATAGCAGTTGCACCCGTTTCTGCCAAAACCCATTTTCTGTAGTATCAGATTGAATTTGCATGAGTTACAAACTATTGACACAAAGTTATAATTGCCATAAAGTGGGACATTGTATGTGTGAATGATTTGCCGCTGGTACACAAAATGAGTATATAAGAAATGTAAAGTTAAATGAAAGATAAAGTTAAATGAAATATATCATATTGGGGTGAGATGACATCATCATAATAATAATAATAATAATAATAATAATAATAATAATAATAATAATAATAATAATAATATTTATTATTATTTTTATTGTTGTTGTTGTTGTTGTTATTATTATTATTATTATTTTATTATTATTGTTATACAAAACCTTTATTCAAATGGCATATTTAATAAATCCAATGATGTTGTACAAATACAAAATTATAAATTGCAAAGAAAACACACACACATACACACACACACACACACACACACACATACACAATGACTGGGCTCATAGCCCAGTCAAACCCTGCTGCTGTGATGCAAAACCTCCTGGCTGGCAGTCCAGTCAAACTCACCTGCTGTAATGAATGATAAAAAATGTGAATACTGATGCCGTTCCTATTATTTTCAGGCACCAGAGCAGAGTCCCTGGGCCTGCTCTTCTGAAGACCATGCCACACCGGACACACCATTCAGTCCAAAACACAGCTATTCCACATAGCATGCATCCCAGTGAGGAGGGAGGTACACACAGGTGGTTTATGAATGTATTATTTTCAGTCGTATGTCATCTGCCATGACTTTTTATGCGCTCACTTTGAGTTTCATTGAACATAAAATGCTGATCGTCATCTTCATTAAAAACTATGCTGTGAACTCAGATACAGTGGTGTGAAGCTCACCTTGAAGAAAACTGTGGTGATAACTTAATAGCCCAGCTATAGAAAAAGCCAGTCACTCAGTACCTCAAGACCTCAAGACTCAACGTCTTTTGCTGACTGACAAAGACTGCCAATTATACCCTGCTGTGAAATGCATTTATCTAAAAATATCTCTATATTCCCAAAGAACATATAAGTAGCTGGTCAATGGGGGTCATTCAGTGACACCGTATAGACAGGTAGGTCTGTTGGTGAGTTTGAGAAAGTAACAGACTCTTCTGAACAAGAAAGCGTCTTCAAGTTGAGCTGATTTTCTTCCCATTAGCTTAGAAAATAGTATGAGAATTGGAAAAGGAACAACAATCTTTATTATCCAGCAATGATTTCCCCACCTCACGCAAGCAATAGAATCATGTCCACAGAAGCAAGTCTTAAGAGTAGTGCCATGTAAAATGAGCCTGGTACTCTCGGGATTGTTATGCATTAATTCTATTGTCTTGAACACTATTGAATTGCTATATATTTCATCCGAAGCCCCCCGTGAGACTTAAACTATTAAATGAGCCTAGAACATTACAGTCGTAACAAATTGGCAAGTGTAACTTATCAGGGAATAGAGAGAACAAAAAAAAGTGTGTGGGTTGTCTTCTATTCTGACAGAAGTGAATAATGAAGTGTTAAAAAAGCATTAGCTGTGGTTCCATTGTGATCTCAAGGCTTCAGATGTGGATATTAGAAGAGCGGAAAAAGCTACCTCTCAAGTGCCGGATGGGTGGGTGGGTGTGTGGCATAAGGTAGTTTTCTGTTGTTTGTACTTTATAACCCAGTTGCGTACAAAGGCATGTTATAGTTCAGTGACTTAACAACTTTGTGCAAGTGGAGGTATTTCTAACCTCAAACATCTGAAACCATGCTCTAATCACCAGTGGGGAAGCCTGGCAGTCTTCTTTTACGTAATAGTATCACCGCACTCTTCGTATTTGCACTCTGCAAGTGTGCAGGAAATCTCTTATTCCAATGCTACATTTCAAACTAATGAATGTCTACAAGCTTAAAATGTCGACATTGGCCAAAAAACATTCATGTGAATTGCTGTTGAATCGCCTAGACTAGAGCAGAATCCCTAGGATAGAATGAACCACCATTACTTTACCGTTGTTATTCTCTAAAGAGCAATCAAAGCAAGGTTTTAGAGAACCAAAAGTGGTTCTTCTGTGGCACTGATCCAGGAAAACCTTCCAAAACCATTTTTGTGAGGGTATATGGGATCCATTTTAAGAGTACAGAAGTTGAAATCCAGTGCACTCTTATAATCACACAACTCACTTCACTCTTAAAATGAAAGGCTCTTAAATGGTACTTGTCCGTTTTAGTGCATTATAGAACTTCCATAGAGAAAAACTATTTAATCCTTTAAGCTTTGAGGTGTCATTTAAATGTTCTTTATGGAGCAAAACGGTGTTCTATGGCATGGCTCTAAAAATCATCTTTGTGAAATGAGAGCACACAGTGTGAACAGCACGAAATTCAATCTCTGCATTTAACCCATTCACCAAGTGTAGCAGGGGGCAGCCAGGAACACGGCGCCCGGGGAGCAGTGTGTGGGGATAGTACTTTGCTCAGGGTACCTCAGCAGCGCCTAGTAGTCTTGGGAATCGAACCCGGATCACAGGGCGAATGCCTTAACCACTAGGCTACGAGCTGCTTTGTTTAAGGGTGCTAAGTGTTGTATCAAACATGTCTGTTTACTACTGGCTAGTACCTGTCAACCTCTATCTTAACATTTGTAGTTATATCCTCACCTGTTTCCATCTTTTACTTCTCATTCAGTGCAAATATTAGACGCAACGTACTAAGACTTTTGCGCTACTTCAAGGTGCTAATCAGACGCATTTGGCTTCTGAACACTTTACTCCTGAGTATACACGGCTGTTTTTTCCACTGCTGTAATTCAGGCAATTACCTTTGCTCTCGGTGTTGACTAGAATATTTATTAGTTGATCAAGCCCACCTAAAGATCATTTAAGTACTTAAATAACATCATGTGACATAAAAGACACATTAACTGCTTAGGACTGCTCTCCAGGGCTAGAAGTCCTTAGATATTTGCTGTCTGTGCAGTCTTGCATTAAGGAATGAACCAACACTGTTTACATTTATGTCAACATTTGTTACATGTTTTAACACTGAAACATACAGAAAAAGTGGAGAATCAGACTTGATAGTACAGAGTGAAAGTGAAATTGTAATTCACTGCACCTCTGCAAATATACTGTACCACTGCAAAATATACTGTAAAAAATTATGATAAAATTACATTACTGTGAGGCCACTCTGTTTTTTATTTAAATTCTAGTCAAAAAACATCCAAGTGATTCATATTTTGGTGTCAGGAAAAAAGCTGAAAACTATGTATTTAACATAAAATTACAGAGAAACCTCACAAATTACATATAACGTCATATTGTTTAGTATTTGCCGTGTCCACCCTCTGTTTTTATTACAGCTCCCTTCCCTTTCAGGAGACTTGCTTTCAGTTTTCAGGGTTCTTCTTTCTCCTTGTTTAGTCTTTTTCTGCTTCTCACTATCCAAGTAATTCTGAATGCAAATGTACACTCACAAGTCCATAAAACCTTCCCCCACACGTCTGTGACGTGCATACGGAGGGCTGTAGGCGGACGCACGTCCGAACACAATCTTTATTAAGTATGACACGGAACAGAACATTGAACGGAACAGAACATTGGTTAAACGGAACAGAACATTGGTCAAACAGAACATTTAAATACTAACAAATAAAATGAAGAAGCACAAACAGGGGGAACACAAAGTAACGGCTGACTGATAAAAGGAAAAGCACAAAACCTGGGGTATAAATATACAATCATAAATTTGGTTCCGCTATGAGCGGCAGAGTGAAGGGGCAGGACCAGGGCAGGACTAGGGAGCGAAAACAAACCAAGTGACCAGTCATAAGAAAACACACCACAGCATGAAATTCTTTTTCTGCATTTAATCCATTCACCAAGTGCCAGGAACACAGCGCCCAGGGAGCTGTGTGTGGGGATGGTACCTTGCTCGAGGGTACTGCAGTGGTGCCACTAGCGGTCCTGAGATTCAAACCCATGAACATCCAAACCGCAAGGGATAATCTCTAAGCACCAAGCCAGCAGCTGCCCCTGATGTAACATAACTAAAGTCAAGGAGTGACAGAGGGGAGTGAGACGAGACGGGCCAAACCTGTTATAACTTCAGATCAGATGTCTTTCTTGTCTTCTTCCTTTTTTCAGCAACCCGCAGTGTTGAATCATCTTTTGACAGTGGAGGACTGGACAGAAACACCTGTGCATTTTGAGCTGTGGAGTCGAGCCTGATTTTCTCCCTTCTCTCAAAGATGAAACCTTTAAGTGTTGTTTATCTCATGGGAGAGGTTTGATAAGAAACCAGGTCTTGCATCGTTATTAGGGGTCTCACTTTCTCCATCATTTTTGTCCATTGTCTTTATCTTTCCTCATGCATGTGGGTAATTTTTTGCCTGATCTCCTCATTAATTACTGCTTTAATCACTCCTTTAGTACAAGGCAGCTGAGGTGTGTGTAGGTAGGTGTTTGAGTGACTGTGTTTCTCTTTGATGAGGAGCGTTATGGCACTGCGAGCTTTGGGAGCAGCTTTTGCCGGGGGACACAGTAAGAGTAACTGGATCGGTTTAGGACTGGAAGGATGGGAGAGCTAAAGTAGGTGGAAGGGGCACGAGCGGACAAATGAATTACTTATAATAGACTTAACACTTAATAACGCTTAGTTTTGGAAGCTTCTGCTATTTTATTCTGACACTGAAACATGAACAACTTGTACTTAACGGCTGTTTTGACTGGAAATTAATGAAGAATATGTCGTCTCCGACTTTAAATAGTGTAGCAAAATGGCGACTTGAGACTTGTTAATTAAGTGTCAGGGCCAATTTTCTTTGTTTTGAAGATTAACATTGTCTTTCTCTGGCTCTCGGCACTATTTTGTCCTGAAAATGTTTGAGAACAAGCACACGCATATGCTCTCATACAGAAGGCGCACGCCGGGTGGAGAGCGCTGGGGAAAAGGCGCCAAAGGGGACGCGTTCACGGGGGACGGCTTGACCTAAGAAAAACAAGCCTACTGCTGAGGGGGAGAGACCTTTCATTAGGGAGCATGGGTAGGGGAGGCACTGAAGGGAGAAGGTTGGGGGGGGTGGCACAGGACGGGGCCACACACTTCACTCCGACTAATCGTTCACTACGTCCTGCACTGCCAGGCTCTTCTGTTGCAAGACTTTAACGTGATGCAGTAATGCTGTCTGTGGAATACCTGAGGGCACGAATGAATCATTAAGCCCACACACTCCCTTGGACACACTTGCACACACACATACACCGTGCTCGCACATACAGAACACGCGTACACATTCTCAGTAAAGAAGAGTTGCCCGTGCCAGCGCGACCAGCACAGTCAGCGAAAGGAGAGAGAGAGAGAGAGACAGAGAGGGAGAGAGACACAGAGGGAGAGAGAAAGAGAGAGAGACAGAGAGGGAGAGCTGGCACTGATGTGGATCGAGCACATCCCTCCGAGCTGAGGATGCGTCTGGGAGCATGAGCGCCGGTGGGAAGGAGCATGACATGGTGTGTCAGAAAGCGGTGGCCCTCATAGCTGACCTCTGCATCCAGGACAGTCCTCTGTTAGACCACAACACCTGCGAGGAATTCCTCTTCCTCATCGCCAACCAGGACTACAGCCTCAACCAACCTGGTAAATACGCCTGCGTTTCTACTTCTTTTTTACTGCTTTTTTCAAGATTCAAGAGAGTTTATTGTCAGCCCAGCCACACACACAAGTACACACAGGGTTTCGAAATAACGTTCTCTGAAGGACAAAGACAAACAAGAAGTCACAAACTTCCTCAACATTATTATTGCAGCATCTAAGCAAAGAATTTCCAAGTGCAAAACAGGCAGAGAGTGCAAATAAGTGTATATTCTGAGATAGAGGAGTTTTTTTTGGTGTTTTTTATTAAATAAATTTTACAAGCAAGTCTTTGTTTCTTGCACTGCTCCCTACATAAGGATTTTAGCACTTAGATCCAAACCATCCTGAAACTTGAGTGCTTCCTCAAATTGTAAGTCGCTTTGGATCTGCCAAATGAAAGTAATGAAATGTAAAGTCACTGCTTTTAGTATCAGATTGTCCTGCTGTCTTATGTGACGGCAAAATTGTACCACACAATCTAAGTCTGTCTGATCAGACCCACCAAACTGGTAAACTTACTGGTAAAATTTCTCTTACATTGTTTTAAAAAAGGGATGTTTCATCGTAGAGATATTAGCTTTCTTTACTGTGGGGTCACAATGTCAGTGACACAAATTGCCATTTTATTCACAAAAATAGCCATTTTATGTACAATACAATGCAAGCAGTGAACCTGTAAGTGAGTTTATGCTGAGCTATAATGCCCTCCATATGTTGCTCTGCCTTGAATGGATTAAAAGATTAATATATTATAGGCCAAAGTCATGACACGACTTAGTGAGACACTGTCTCAGGCTTCAAGCGAAATACACATGAACTTTATTAGAGCTTCTATGCAGTAGCTCTTAGTGGCATTAAGTGCTTTGGGTGTTTGGTTGCTATCATCACTGTTATGATCAATTCTGACTCTGCACATTAATATCAAACCACTCTGGATGACTTTGCATGCATCTTTATTCAATTCTGCAGACCCTTTGAAAGTGCAGAATCAGACCTGACTGCAATAGAATACGGTAGAATCCTGCAACAAAGAACAAGACAAGCAAAAACAAATGAACCAAACAAAAAGAACCAAGGGTGTCCAGTCTTATCTTAGAAGGTCAGTGTGGCTCCAGGTTCCAATCAGACAGGATCTCACTTGATTATACTTTTGTAAACAGTTGGCCTCAGGTTGACTGAGTGAAAACCTGTAGCTTCACCGACTCTTTAAGGATAAGATCGGACATACCTGACTTTAGCTCCACAAAGAACCTTTCAGTGGCCAGAAAAATATATATAAACCATCCAGTTGGAAAGTTCTATGGGGAACCAGTGATAACATCTTTCTGGTGACAGTTTCTACACATCTGGCAAACGCAGCCTTCGTTTAAGTGATTTTTTTGCTGCTCTAGTTGATTTTAATGAATTATTCACTGGAAACTGACCTGGTCTTCAGTTAAAGCTACACTTTTAACCAAACTGGTAAATTGAATTTTAGAGCATTTGCTGCTAAAGCCCTTAAACTTAGCTTGTACTTATGCTTAGGCTATTAATCCTATGCTTTCTAACAATACTATGCTTTCTTTTCTCCTCTCCTAAACATCTAAAGGTCTATAACTTTAGACTGGATGCACTTTGTATATGAAAATGCACATTTGAGTTCTATATCCATTATGGAATTTGCTGTGCACGGCTAAATCACTCGACATATTATAAACTATTTGGGTGCAGGAGGCTGGGTTTTAATTCCTACATAGGGCACTATGTAGGGAGTAGAGAGACACAGTTGGTGTTACTTGTCTCTCTACAGTGTGCTGCTTAAAGTTTGGTTGAGCTTTTACACAATAAATCTGATATCTGATATGATCCTGTATTGGACCAATGCAGATACCGAGTATCAGAACGATACACCCTTACTCTGAAAGACATGCCAATTGTAAAGTATTAGAACAGTATGGCAATAGTATGGACCTCACAGTGACTGATCGTTGCAACCTGTAATACAAGCTATAACTTTTTGAGTTTACATTTGACAGAACAATTCACTTTAAAGTGGCTAAAACTGAACAGTGACTCTTTTATATTGAAAACCCATATTGTCCTTTGCTTTATCAGACTCCAGTGTAAGTTGTGGGCTTTTTTACATAAAGCAAAATATTTAAGTACGCATGCATTTGGAAACAAAAAAGGTCACCCAAAAGGTCAATTTTTGTGACTCAAGTGGATCACTTTGTGCAATGTGGTCAGCGACCGTAAGACACTAGAAGTGCACTGTGTTCTATCCAGCGGTCCTGAACATTACCGGTTTTTAGGGCAGAGTTACTCAGTGTGTGACTAACCGCCTGTGTCAGCCGGCCTGATATTTGACGAAAATGCCTTGTGAGGTGCAGCTTTGTGAGGCAAAGGGTAAACACTCACATCTGACAGATATGAACTTCTCCCCGGCCCCAATCACGAACGGTACGAGTCATGAATCGCAGCGAGCTCCAGGAAATGCACATAAACGAGATGAATTATCCCCAGAATCAAGAATTCACAGGAGAGATTGCATGCTGTTGTGCTTATGTTGAACTTATCCAAACTTGCATCCTCGGGCCAGACATTTTTTTGGGCTATTTGTTACTCGTGGCACACTTGGCTGAGTTTGGGTCAGACACTGTTTTCCACATCTGTGGGAACTTTAACGAGTTTTTATGTCCTGAGGGCAGCGGGCAAAGAAACATAACCTGGAATGCTCGAACTTTTCTTCGTATGTGATGGGTACAGTTCATTATTCTTACTGCTTTTACTTACTTCCTCACAAAGTCTGAATTGCTTCATATATAACATCACTTCCTTTGCCGTTTGCGGTATTTCCCGAGTAAGCGTATCCGAGACGTGAGGTATAAAGGTGCTGGCTGTATGGATACTTTATAGCAAAAGGACAAATACAAACGCTCCAAAATCACTTAGAATAAAATGTTCCGCCAACAGAACTAACAGGTTTATCTGCATTGTAGATTGTACAAACTCACATTCCTTTATAATGGAGGTAAGAAAGAGGCAAATGTACCATTTATGCTTCACCAGTCATGTTTACAGTCTTAATATCTGAAGGGTAATGCATCCTGAAGGGTGTAGATGTCACTTCCAAACATAAAAAACACATATTTATAACAGTAATATCTGTATACAGTACCCCCTCCCCACACACACACACATAGGCCTTCATGAGGGACATTTGCAAGTAAACAAGCTGGAGTGAAATCATTTCTCGGGCAATTCTAGAGCGGCTGTCAGTGGAGCGGGTATTTTTGGGCAGACTCCGCGCACTGTCAGTCTCTGAAGACGTGAAGACGAAGCCCCGTTTGGCATCAGTGTGTCACGCAAACGTGGACAAAAATCCGATGTCACTCCACATTAATCTCAGCAGGCCAATAGAGGGAGGCCGGAGAGCGCCTCGCGCCTGAGCTGGGGGGGCACGAAAATGCCAAGATGTGTTATCAGCCCGTCGCTGTGAATCACCAGTGCCACACAAAGGCTAAACAGCAGCCGTCCTCTTATTGCAGGAGAGATTTACAGCAACAGAAGCGGGCTCGCCTCAGATCACTGGCCACCTGATCCTGAAGGAAATGTCAAAAGCGCCGGAGGTGTGCTTGCCGCTCTCACACGTTCCTGACACGAAGCCTCACGCTGGGAAACAAAAGATGAGTTCAGCACCAAGGGAAAAATCCAGGAAACACATTCTCAGTCAGAAGGCCCAGACTGCAGAATACATTTATCTGCCGTCTGGCGCTTTCAAGCGAGCTTTCTTTATATTGCGCTCCACTGGATTCCAGAGGAAAAGAAGCTCGTTAGATTTGTGAGTGCTGATTGAAGTCATTCTTATTGTCAGCGTCAAAGCCAGAAACACATTTGCAGTGTTCTCAGCTATCAGAGACAGCATTTTCCTCTGCATTTCATTACAGTGCAGATAGGATGCTGTCAATTATTCTCTTATAACCGCTATCAAGAGCATTAAAGGGACATATCATGGAAAACCAATTTTTTGTATTTAATAAAATGAGCACAAAGAACACAAAAATAATCCAATGTGAGAGTTAAAGTTCCAAAATGTGCACATGTGGACATATCCTTGTTTATACACCAGCATAACATTCAAATCCCTGACAGGTGAAGTGGCTGTCTCTTTAAAATGGCACCTGACAAGGGGTGGGCTATATTAGGCAGCAGTCAGTTATTGAAGTTATTGAAGCTGATGTTGGAAAATGGGCAAGTATAAGGATCTGAGGGACTTTGACGAAGGCTAATTGATATGTGGAGCATGAAGGCTAGTCCAGCGAGTCCCACAGATGAGCACCTGCGGCATAAATTGCTGAATAAGTTTATACTGGCGATGATGGAAAGGCGTCAGAACATACGGTGCATTACAGCTTGTTCTGTAGCTGCAGTACCTACAATACACATGTGAGTATCACGGCCTGGTCTGATGAATCACATTTTCTTTCCACATCTTGTGGACGGCTGGGTGCTTGTTTGTTGCAAACCTGGTGAAGAGGTGGCACCAGGATACACTATGGGAAGAAGACAAGCAGGTGGAAGCAGTGTGGTGCTCTGGGCAATGTTCTTTTAGGAAAGCTCGGCTCCTGGCATTCATGTGGATATTACTCATGCCTCCTACCTAAGCACTGTTGCAGACCAAGTACACCCCTTCATATAAACAGTCTTCCCTAATGGCACCGGGCTGAATCACGCACCATGCCAAGCTGCTAAAATTATTCAAGCATGGTTTTGGGAACAAGACAAAGAGGTGTTCACTCGGCCTCCAGATTCCTCTGATCTGTGCGATGTGCTGGACAAACTAGTCCAGTCCATTTAGGGTCCCACCTCACGACCAATAGGACTTAAAAGGATCTGCTGCTAATGTCTTGGTGCAGATATCACAGAATACCTTTAGAGGTCTTGCGGGGTCAATGCCTCAATGGGTTTTTGGAAGCTTGGGGGCACCTACACTATAGTAAGCAGACACTTCATGCTATGGTTAATTGGTGCATATGACTGCAAAATATAGCCCATTTGGATTTCTTCTTGTCTGTGATGACACAAACATGAACGCAGCATGCAGGATGTTAGTCTACCCTCTGATGATGGAGGGATTATGCTGTTACTGCAGACATTCTATAAAAGTAATTGGAGCAGAAGATTATAAGACATTGTGCTGTTTCCGACTGTAAAACATGGAACAAATGTATCGTTGCTGTCAAACAGTTTGTTCCACATTTCAGACAAAATAGGCCAGCCAGTCAGAACAGAGAACATTCAAACAGTGTCCACAACTTACAGTTTTACAGGTCCCTAAGTTAATAACATCAGTAATGTAGGCATAGATGCAGGTCAAAGTAAGCCAGAAAGGGGTTAGGAGAACCCCAAACAAGAAATTTCTACCTGGCAACTCAAGAAGGGGTGTTTGAAGTCAGCTAAATTTGTAGAGTATGGTGTGATCGGGTCCCCTGGAGTTTAGGCAAATTTAAGTCTAATCACAGGAGAGGCCTGAAATTGAAGTTATAGCGCTGGCTTTTATTTGGTCATATCTCATCCTCTGCGTCTCATGTTAGATTTTATTAAGCTCAAATAACATTAGCATCGCCAGATCATTTATCACACGCTGGGCGCCTGCTGCTCTGTATGCCACTGAGAGGACAGCAAGAAGCTGCGCATTGCAGGTAAACTTCAAAAGAAGAAGAAGTAGAACATCAAGTTAACTGTGGAAATGCACCATCCTTGAGAATTAGCTCTTGCTGATGCACTCTCGCTGCTAGCTTGTCCAACTCTTTTGCCGACGAAAGTGGTGGAACTGGCCAGCAGCCAGTCCAGCTCTACACGCTAATACCTAGTTGCAAAGTGACGGCAAAACAACACCAGCAGCAGTAGCTAATTTACATGATTATTACGTGTCTTCGTGACACCGGGGTAATTGTTACAGAGTCTGCGCGTAGGGAGGAACTGAGGCGCGGAGGGGACGCAGAATCTGACAGGAAAGAGACGTGTGAAAACCAATCTGTCCGATTTAAGTACACGCTGCGCTTGATGGGGACATATTAGCTGATTCGGGGCTATTCCGGTGGACGTCGCGGGCATATAAATGGGCTGGAACCTGCATCCTTTTTAAGCCTTAATCCCCAATGAGGGAGCTGCAGCTGAGCATGACCCGAGGTTAAATTCAAACACCTCTCCTCTCCAGCTGAAGGATCCCCTTGCGCGGAGGACAGGGGCTGCAAATAATGGCCTTCCGAGTGAAACGCATCTTCTGAAAGTCTGCAGTAGATAAAAGAAGAAGAATCCCAGTGCCGTTCTTGGAGCAGATGGCAGGACTCTGGCTTTTTAAGAGGTTCTGTTTTAAAGTTTAATTTAGATGATCAATGCGTTTGGCTTCTGGGTCCATCCCTGGTGGCTCTCATTGCTGTGGTGGTACCTTTTCTTCAGCAAAGCAATGCAAGGCAATTTCCCCCCTGGTAGGGCGCTAGAATGAATGTGAATACAGTCCTATTACTAAAATTCGCAGCATTAAACAAGAGGTAATTCAGCTGATTTGGTAGCATCTGGACCGCAGTTAATAATGTATTTCGTTTATAGTTGTTTGCAAAAATGTGGGTGCCCCTAGTCAAATGACAGGTTTTTATTAAATTTTGAAGTGAAAATAAGTAAACACCCTCTACAGAGAACACACTTCTTTACATTTTAATGCAAAATTACTGTTTATTTGCTGAATGTACAAATACAAATATATCATGCACAATAACAACAGCAAGAGCCCCAGTAACAACCATATAATTGTCCACAAACTAAATCAGCTTTAGATGGGTGTTGAGCTTCAAAAGAAAGAGATAAATCAAAGATTAGACCTAAAACAGATTTGTAATTGCACTGAAAAAAAAATGTCCAATGTTCAATATCACATACACATACTGTATACATGAGGGTGGAAGGGCAGCTTTGGTTCGATCATTTTCCTTCAAAGGAATCGTTTAAAGTAAATAAAAAATCTTCATTCCATCCATAACGTAATAATAATAATAATAATAATAATAATAATAATAATAATAATGATAATAATAATAATACATTTTATTTGTCAGCGCCTTTCATGACTCAAGGTCACTTTACAGGAAATATATTACAAAATACAAATTTACATAAAAAGACATAAAAAATATATATACATATAAAATACATAAATATTACGTAATGTATTTCCAACACAGAATCTGGGATGGTCTCCGAACTAGCTCTGCGTGTTTTAGTACAATGATGGCTGGTCGGAGGAGAAAGTGAAACATGATAGGATTCTGATTCTGATTGTAATTGATTAATATTATTGTTCACCTTCTGCTGGTACATGGTGGCATCATCAAACATTTAGGAACAAGAATATACTAAATTTAAATGATTAAGAATTGTGTATAGGGGTGGTGCTTTCCCACTTTTTCATGTTTGATACTGATCCTGAAACCAAAATGGCTCACTTCATCCTTTCTACAATCATACAGTTCACTGTTTGTCTATTATGGAACTCTGTATACATGGCTGAATCGCCAGTGGCTCTTGATTACATTTAATTCCGATATAGAGCACTATGTAGGGAGTAGAGTCACGTCAGACGCAGACTAGCTGCTCATCTGTGTTACTTGTACCCACTTATGTGTATCTTTCCTAACTGCAGGTTCACCAAATTTTAGTAATGCATTCATATGATGGTTCAGGCTTCTTCCAATATCCGATCCAGTAATTTTGGCTCTGAGACCGATACTGATACTAAGTATCAAACCAACACACGCCTAATCACTCTTAAAATATCCAGAGAGTTGATCAAATAAAGATAATCACTTAAATGCCATGCTTGCCAATAAGGGATTCTGTTAGCTGACTTGAAAGAATAGGCAGGTAGTGTTCTCCTTTCAGTGGCACTTTGAAAAGATGAATTGCTTAGAGGTGGCATGGGCCTTCAATTTTCCTGCTCAGTAACACTGTGAGAATAGAAGATCTAATTAAAAGAAATTGGTCACTAAACTTGGGAGAAAACTGTATAAAAACAATAACGTAGCCTGCACAACATGATTTTACATGACTGATCTTATTGAGAAACCCATAACAAAGCAAACTTAATCTGTTTAAAGGTGAAGAAAGATTGGGAAAAGCAGAAGAAACCCGTCTTTTTCTTCCTACAATACCTAACAAGCCGAATCTCTGGTGTTGCGAACAGTCTTCATTTGCGTCCTGCTGGACTTGAATGTCTCTGTAGGTGTTAATTCACAGGGGATTTCGCAGCGCGTTGCCATTTGGGCTGAATAAATAATTTATCTGTGCAGCTATGCCACATACAGATCATCAGGCTGAGTAAGCCACATGTTGGGTTATGCTCCCATTGAGTCAGGATTAGATAGAGAGAAAGAGAGAGAGAGCGAGAGAGAGAGAGCTCAGGTGGTGGGCCAGCCAAAAAAGGATCCACCAAAGCACAAAAGCACAATTAAATATGCTTTGCATGCGCTTGAGCAACACGTGAAAGAATTAGCGGTTATACAATCACTTGTTCAGGATGAGGAGTCGGCTTACCGTAATCCCATCAGTTTTGTCAGGCTGTTTACTGTTTGCCCTGCCAGCTTGTCCATATCACCTCAGCAGCTCTCATCAGGCTACATGACACCAGGGGAATAACATCTTTGTCTTTGTGATGGTAAAGACAGATCTTGAGCCCCCAAGGTCCAGCCTGTTGGTTTTGCTCCACAGAGAACTGCACTTTAGGGAATTAAACCAATTGGTCCTTCAGCATGTGCGCCAGGAGACAAACTTATGTAATGTTCAACTCCTGGGGGTCTTGTTTTGGTGAGATATTGCATCAGTTCCCAAATTTGGAACAATCAAGGAACATTACTGTCTCCCTAAGGAATCTACCAATAGGAGGTTTCTTAAAAGAACACGGCAGCATTTTTGTGTGTCATCTCTGTATCTTACCCTGGACAACGTCTTCAGGGCTTCTCCTTGTACGAAGAACAGAAAACAGAGCAGTACTCTACATATGTACAAGGTTGAAAAATACTGGGGTGTTCCTTCAGAAAACCTTCCAATGAAAGATTAATTGAGCATAACACAAAGCTTACAACCCTGTAGCTTTCAACACATTTGTAAATAAAGTGGTGGCATAGGGGGTTCTTTGAGTGGTACCGAGCCACACAGAAAGACAGAATAAAAAATATTTAATTGATGAAAGGTCTTTTATTTTGAAAGATAACGCTAGTCATGGTCACGTGATATGGTACATCAACAATTTAGACCACAAGCACTAGTTGTATCTATACTGGTCTTTTAAAATACTGTTTTACATGAAACTGGCCCATGGTGCAAAAAAAGGTTGGGGACGGCTACCACAGAAGAACCACTTTGTGACTATGAACACGATTATAAAGTTGTTCCACGGACCATTTCAGTTTAAGCGAAGTTCTCCATAGTTCCGCATTTATATTATGTGGTTCTTTACACTTCGTACACATTTAGAGAAATGGTTCCCCTGAGAAAAATGGTTTTCAGGGAACTAAAACTAGTTCCTCAAGGGAATCCTACAAGGAATGATTAATGTGTTTATGTTTAAGAAAGGATAAGAAAAATGTGAACCATCTCAAGAGTCCTGAGCTCTAGTTTGAGGAACAGTTCTTTAGGGAACTAATTGTGGTTCCTCTATGACAGTGTTCACCAACCCTGGTCATGGAGATTTATCTTCTGTAGAAGATTAGCTCCAGCAACAAACTGCATCACCTGCTCTGGATAATTAACATGTAGAGAAGTCCCTGACTGGGGTGGTGGTGGGCTCTGGACCAAGAGGTAATGGGTTCTAATCCTACCTTCAGCACACCACCACAGGGTTCCTGAGCAAGACCCTTGATCCCAAGTTACTCCAGGGAGCATGTTGGAACAAAATATTTGCAAGAAAGTTCAGTGGCAATGGTCACCAAACCTGGTCCTGATTATCTACTGTCTAGTGGAGTCTAATTCTATTCACAGTCTGCGCCACCTTAAGTCTCAGACTTGTCTGGAAAAGAAGCATTAGTGCATGTTAATCAGGGGCAGCATGTAAGATAGATTGGAACAAAACTCTGAATGAAAGCAGTTATCCAAGAGGAGTATTGGTGATCACCGCTCTATGGCTGCACTCCAGAGCCTTTGGATGCCTTTCTTTTAAGTTCTGCGTAATGTAAGAATGGTTTTCCGCCAGAATGCTTCTGACTGCTTACAAGGTGAAGCCACAATGCGGATCCAGTCCTCCTATGATCAATGTCTAATTGGAACCCGGAGAAAAACATTGCGCTGTCTGTGTCAATTCAGTGCTCTCCAGTAATTCCCAGACTACAAAACCACAGTAATGGTGTTAGCCAAGACACCTCTGACAAAAGCTCGAGGGTAATTGCTTGACAGATTAATGAAGGGGACACTAGCATTTGCAACACCTTCTGGACTAATTGGCTGAGAAAGCTACATGCTTGAAAGACCAAATTAGTAACAAAAGACGGCTGCGTTCTAAGGCCATGTATAGACCAGGCATTTATATGACATTCAGCAGCTGTTCATTGTAAAATGTAGCTCGCAAGAGCAAAAGCTACACTTTGTTATAAAGATTCTGTTCGGTCAGCAGTTCAGACTAATGCTATTTGATGCATTCAGTTCCCCATGATATCAGGTAGGGATTCCGTATCCGTATATGAAGTGTCGCTCAGGTTGTGAAACATTTGCAAAACTGCCACCTAGGCAAGATCAGTCCTGCCAGGTTCGTTTACATGGGGTGTAATATGTTCTGTGTCAGTGTAATGCAAATGAGATCTCATGTTTGGCAGCTAATCCTTCCGCTTCATGCTGGGGTGAGAGACATGCAGCACTGTTTTTTTTTTAATATTTTTATGTATTTTCTTTTTTGCCGTGCCGAGAACACATCTGCCCCACTAGCAATTCGTCGTCATTAGGGACGTTATCATTTCCAATTTCCTGGAATCCGTTGTGTTCGGGAAGCTGTGTTTTCTTTTAAAGTGCCATTTGGAGTCCCCCTGGGGATATGTCTCGCAGAAGAACCGAACGAGAAGAGAACGAGTGGGAGCTATGTCAGGACATGAGTAGGGAGATGTGGCTTTTGAATAAATGTCCAGGCCCGCCGAGGCAGGAAAGAGAAGTAGGGTGTTGTCTGGGAGCCGTTTTTAGAACTCCCCGTCCAATGAAAAGCAGTAATGGCCCTTTAGTGGCCGAGGGCACCTGACAGTAATTGAAAATTGATGGAGGGATTCGGAGGCCGTTAACAGACATTAGCGGGCCTTAAAAAGGGTAATTTAATTTAATTACGCGCATATCAAACTGTTTGTTTTCAGCGAGCAGTCAGATTGAAGTTCACTTATGAAGGCACTCCATCAAATGAACAACTTCTCATGATTCAAACATAGTTTCCATATGTTACACCAGCATGCAGCTGTAAGTTTACAATCTTTTCTGTGTCCGGGCTGCGGTTCCCTTTCCTGATTGCCCAAGCATTTTTATGAGCGTTCAAAAAAGTAATGCAGAACATTTTCTACGCTTGATACAACCGTGGTCCACTAGCTAGTTGCTTTAAACTGCAGGTAAAGCAGTATTGCCCTGATCTACAGAACTAGTGCTATGAAATGAGATCTACATGAGTGTTTTTTGTAGTAACGGAATAAACAGAGATTCGTGTGTGTTTGGTAAACAGCTCCTCAGTGTACTGTTTCGCTCTAACACGACTAGAGCATGTGCCCTGTCTGGCAACTTATAGTGTTTGACAAATGCAGCACTTGGAGAATTACCCAAAGACTTTTATGCCTATGAGGAACCATCCAGATTTCTAATGTGGTCCTCAGCCTGGGGGTCACAGAGGGGCAATAGGGGAGCCATATATATATAAATATATATTGTATGAGAAGGACAGCAACAGAGATCAGTGACAGCTTTGGAAGAAAGCTGTAAAAAGGACAAGGTTCTGGTGTATATGGGGGTCAAAGGAAGGTGCGGTGTCACTCACTATCGCCAAAGACTAAAAATGCTGACGACATTCTGTTTCTCAGCTCTAACACAAGGCTGTAGTAAAAGACGAAATGGTGCCATTAGCTTCATGGGCCTCCTGCAGCTACTGTGTTCACTTATTTAATGAATCTGTTTCTTTCTGAGCATTTTTAAATGATAATTCTAGGGCCTTGAATTACATTAGGTAGAAAACAAATGTAAAACAGATTCTCATAAAGAGAGGCACAGGATGCTACTGCAGGTTTTATGTCTGTCTGCTTTTGTGAATTTTTTAGTGTTAAAAAGCCCTGTGGTGTTCATTCTGATTCAGTAATAGCACTTCAGTATTGAAATGTGCTTTAAATGTCAAAAATATATTTCAGTGATGAAAAAACACAGATGGCAGTGTTGTCTGTTTTTCCATGCTCACCTTTAATCAAGACTTTTGACTGTGTTTCAACACTGAAACAAAGACAAAATGCTATCTGGTACAGCTATACTAGCACAAACACACGCATACACACACACACACACACACACACACACACACACACACACACACACACACACACACACACACACACA
>JBBPDE010000134.1:3900403-3911113 GCA_037974605.1 Nannopetersius ansorgii
CTATCTATCTATCTATCTATCTATCTATTGTATACATATATTATTCATATGTTAAAGCTGGACTATATCTGTTTCTCCCTGTCAGCAAGGAGAACACTCTCCCTGAGCAAGGCTAAGAATTCCTTCAGCCTTATATTGACTTAAAGCATCCCCACTCGTAATACAGCAACAGCAGCAGATATCAGAGCTGCAGGAGCTCGCACCTGTAGCTCCCAGCCTTGAACAGGCCCTCCCTATGCAGACTCTGATAACCACTGTCAATTCGGCCTCCCCAGAGGGTGGGTTAAAATATTACAGAGCAAGAGCTCGGCAACAGGATTTCAACCTACACTCCTCATGGCACTGTGTACAAGTGTGAGTGTGTGGGTGTGTTGTTACTAGAAGGTCTGCAGAAAAATACTCATTATTGTTTTATATCACCCCCAGCCATACATCAGTCAAGACATTTCACTTTCCCATTAGAAAATGAACACACTTAGAATACATATTGCAAAGATCTAAATTAAAGTCCCTAAGGACAGTAAGTACTACAGCTTTGACTTGTAAACAACTGTCATGAGTTTGTATTGATTTTACTATAATATTACTATAATATTTCACAATAGCTTGTTTATTCGGTACGTATCTCTTGGCCATTCTATCTAAAACATTAACGTGAGAAGGAACACTGTTGCTTCATAATTCAGCCCCTCCATTGATATACAAGGTAATGCCACCAGAGCAGTTATTTGGGTGGTGTGCAATTCTTAACACAGCAGTGATAACCTGTTAGCAGCATATTGCGCTTGTATGAGTGTGTATGAGAGCTCTATTGCTCCACCACCCAAATAAAATTTGCTGATTGATAGATGGGCTACAGGGACGTTGATAAAATGTGATGCAACAGTCTGTTAAAGTGCACTTATCTGGTAAAATGACATCGACGTGTAAGATCAAGGAATTCCTTATGGGTCTGTGTGTACTTCTATCTGCTCTTTCATTAAGGAAAAAATAAAATTGGCCAGAATCACCTGCAGTGATCTGCAGATATTATTACTCTACCTCTAGACAACCTTAGCTGGCAGCTTTCCCCTATACAGTCTCAAGCAGCTGTGCTATACGCCTGCAGTGTCTCAGCATGGCTATACTACAAAACATGCCACATGGGGTTTACATCTGAAACAGAATGGACTGACACATTTTGACTAACGGGGAGAGGGGTGTGAGAAATTGCACCAGTTATCCATGATTTGTAACAAGTTCTATAGTAAGGCCATCATGGTGATCGAGTTTAGACGCAGTGATGGGCCTGGATCGATGAACACCACAGGTCCGATCAAAAGTGCTGGGACAAAGGGACACTGATAGAGGCTTATGCATGGGTTCATGGCTGGCCACCCAACAAAAGCCATGAGATACTGTGAACGCTGAAGAACGGTGCAGTTTCCTGGCTTTGAAAAAGAGAAACCATAGCAGAGAAACATTTGCAAGAATAAGAATTGCTGCATCAGTTACGTTTGCTGACTGCTCTTGGTTGGCCCGAGAATAACATTTTCCACATTATTATTTTTAATTGCAGACCGGGAACAGTTCAATGCCTTTACTGTTAATTATCCATTTAGTCAGGGTTGAGAAAGATTCATCGGGCGGCACCTGATTGAAATATAATTGGTAACTTAATTATACTTAATGTTAATTTCTGTAATACATTACAATTACTCTCAATGACTTTTAAATTGGGGTTATACAAGCGGATCGTATATTCAAGTACAAAGGCCAGAGTAGCTGTACGTCCGATAGCCTTATCGTGATCAGCATGGATAAGCCTGGCCAGAGTGAATCGGAAAGCTAGTCCCAAGCAATTAATTAAGATGTAGAATTTGCGGGTGGACGCATTCCATAAATCCTTGCTTGCGTAAACAGTGACTGCATTGTGTGACTGTCAGTTAGGTCTAAATAGTTTCTAGGCCTCTTCTTTGGATTACAGGAGTATTATTTTGGCCAGACTGGACTGGACTTTATATAAGTGTTCACATTAGCTGCCCTCCTTTTCGGGCAAAATTCTGTCCAGCACTTAAATCCATTTTAAAAGCAGTTCACACACCTTAAGCAGCGTGATAGTGTGAAGAGACTCAAGGCGCTCAGCACATTTGGATGCCCAAGTCAGTGAACTTTAGTGATGGTACAAAGTGGCACTGAATCACATGCATGAGTAGACTGAGCAACTTACGTCTAATCGTGAATTTACTCGTGAGTAAGTGCTCCTAGTGGCTGAAGTTAATGGAAGTGCTGATGACCTTTGGTTGCTACTTCTTTCAAGCATGTAGAGTCTTTATCAAAGAACACTTACGCATGCACATATGTGTACACCTTGTATAATTGTTTAACAAAACACCGTCAGTCGCTTTGAAACCTTTTTAGGCTCTTATGGTGTCTCCTCCACCGCATTAAAGCAGCATGCAAGTCAGCACATAAATTCAGTTAAACACACATCTAGCAACAGATCCCACATTGAACAGTTGCCATGACAAATGGAAGACGTCTGGGGCTCCAGACTCCAATCAACCAACTGCAATTCCATTGTGAAACTGAACTGTGTTATATTTCATTTGGAGCCCCTTTCATCTTTTTTGATTTGTGTGGTGGATTGCAAGGAGCCTATATCCCAGACAGGGAAGTGACAGGGAAAGTGAGCTTTACTTGTCTCTGAGTTTTTAATGACACAGTAAGACTGAGAGCTGTGGCCTTTCCACAGGACATGAATATTGACACAGCATCTTGGTGAAACATGTAATTGAACAAAGTGCCCGTCCCTTTTTCAGCAATGCGGGCACAGTACATGACCTGAAAGGGAGGAAAAATCAAAAGAAATATGTCATTTCCCTATCAGAGATGAAAAAATATATGCACTTTATAAAACATGATTACAAGTTCACATGATTGGTGATGTCTTCCAGTGGAAGCCAAACAGAAGGCCAGAAACATACACAGACCAGCATTGGTGTAAAGTATCCATTTCTGGAATAAAAAAAACAAGTGTAACAAGTGGCTCCTCACCATCTCTTCAACCCGTACCCTTCCCAAGCAACATCTTTGGTGGAGTCAGTTCTCCATCAAGGCCCCATCAGAAGCCATACACAGTTAATGAAGTTTTTAGTTAAGTTTTATACAGACAGGGAGAGTTTCAACAATTCCACCCCTTTGGTGCCAATGCTGAGAAAATGGTGGGTCAAGTCGGGCTTAAAGGTCCCATGACATGCTGATTTTTTATGCTTTTATATATGTCTTAATGTCCCCTAATGCTGTATCTCTTTCCAAAATTCAGCCTTGGTGCAGAATTACAGACACTTTGAGTTAGTCCCACCTTGAGATTTCCAGAGGACGCGCCATTTCTGTGTCTGTAGCTTTAAATGATAATGAGGAGGAGAGAGGCGGAGCAAGATGGAGGTGTGGGAGGGGCCAGCTTAGAGGGGCCATCAAAGCATAGAGCAACTGCCATGCTTCACTCGTTTGCAAGCCATGATGTCTCTAGAGCCAAAGTTGTCTCTCACACATAGCATTGACAGTCGGTGGAGCTTATTTTTTAGGGGAAGGGGGCGAAATTCTCTGGGTGAGCAAAGCATGAGAAAGAGGAGGTAACCTTTCCCCGTGTGACATCATACAGGGCCAAATTCCAGAGATATTGTTCTCTCAACGGCAGAGCAGGGTGACCAAGACACTCTTTACACCTATCGCCATTTCTAGCCACTACAGGGACCCAGTGAAGGGTTTGCAGTTGAGTGGTGTGTGAGAAATGAGTGTATTGAAGACCAGATGTCCTGCTCCATTCTGAATCATCTGTAGAGGTCATATGGAAGGCCAGGCAGGAGTGAGTTACAGTAGTCCAGTCTTCAGATGACAAGTGAATGGCATCAGTGGTGAGGAATGGATGAATTCTCCTGAAGTTATAAAGAAGACATCACAGAGTTCAGGAGAGACTTAATGTGAGATAAAAACACTTTATTTAAGAGGACATCTAGACTTTGTGCTTTTGATGTGGGACTGATGACAGCATTTCCAAAAGTGATGACCATGTCAAGTTTTGCCGATGCATCTACTGGGATTTAGCTTCAGGTGATGGGCTGTCATCCAGGAGCAAATGTCATTCACACATGCAGAGATCTGGGCAGAGATCTGAAAGTCACCAGGAGGAGAGAATGAGTTGAGTGTCATTAGCTGAGGTAGGAAAAAACATGTGAAAATATAATCACCAAGAACACAAATAAATAATGAAAAGAGAAGGGATTCGAGTACTGAACCCTGAGGATCACCAGTGGTATGTCTTTGTGGGGCAGACTAATATCCCTGAATCTGAACCAGTGCACAAGAGAAGAGAGTGGGCATGGGATCATTTGTGGCCAAGGCATGAGATGGGAGGAGACATGACTCTAGCAGACCACAATTGTCCAGCAGGGTGCAAGAAGAAGATGAAGAGGAGAGAAAGTATTGGAGTTGAAAGGGACTTCCATGCTAACGGGTCCCCATCTACTAGCGAGAGTAAGTAGGATTGTCCAAGTGTTAGGGGCCAGCAGATGGGATTGAGCTCAGTCACACTGGGCTTCTGTGTTTCAGCCTCAGCTATACAGATTCAGGCACACACTGGGCTGTATGCAGGACCTTGCGTATGCTGCTGGCTGGGGCTTACCTTCATGGACTAGGTACAAGCGGCTTTTCAGTTTTGGTTTATGTTTAGCCTTATATTGGGACGCCATTCACACCAGCCAAATTCTGGGGTAGTGAACTTTGAATTGGAACCACACATGGGCTGTGACTGAGGATGTTTCCGGAGTTCGTGAGTACGCAAGTACAGAGAGGAAGGTACTCAGAGAAACACCTTCAGTTTATAAAGCGTCCTGGATCCTTCCCTAATTCGTTTTAGCTTGTTTAAAGCTAAAGCTTTAACTCTGTCTCTCCACTGCCACAACATTGTCCTTTCCATAATATTAGATAAAAGCATAAGATCATTGCACCGTGTCATTAATGTCTCAGAGGAGCTTTTGACAACATGTACTTCCATAACTGTATATGTTACACATACATAAAATAAGGCAAATGGTTAAATCTGTTTTTGACTCAGTACATTTTTGAGCCTTTATAGAATGGCTCAATACACTTTAAACTATTCTGAATGACTCTGAGGTATGAATTTATAAAAATAAGTGGAATCCTCCTTTAAGGCTGTTATCATATTTCAAGAAACTCCAACTAAATTGCTTGTTACAGATTTTGAATATGTGTATTTCTGAACAACTACTACCATTTATTCTTAAAATCGCCCTTCAAACATAGTATTTATGTTTAATAATTCACCATAATTGTAAGTGTTTTCTTTGCTGCCATTCAAAATATACCCTACAGGAAGCGACAATGGTTTATTGGTCAGCTCATCTACTCACATGACAAATGCTATTACAGAAGCCACGGTTTTATTGTTAATAGTTTGTAGCTTTAATTTATTTTATGGTCTTCTTTTCTCATGGGAAGCAGCAGTGAGAGTAACACACTGACCAAGCTGAGGCAGGTCAAACCTGCAGAGAGTTACTCTTATTGTAATTTATGAACATTTTTCTTTAAAAAATGTTGCTTCTATGAACCTCGCTTCAGTGAATCAGTTGTGCTCTAAAACAAGGTGATACACATGTCTAATCTGATTCATGGATTCATTAAATTATAATTTTTCAGCGTAGTAACAATCACCATCCTTTTAAAGGCATTTACAATACTTGAAAAATAGATAAAGCGTATGAATACTAACTATAGAATCAAATACCAGGTAGTCATCCTATTTGGACCAGCTCTAGCTGAGCTTTAATTGTTTTGCAATTATGAAATTGTTTGTCAATTATATGTCAATATAAGAATTGCAGTTTCATACTTTTAAACCAAGTACTCCAGAATATAGGCCTGCCACTTGCCCACGGACATGAGACAGTCATGGGACTTCCGAGATCAGTGTTTCAAATGCTTCTCCCAGTCTTGGTCTCAGCACAAAGACCGCTGACAGCTGAATGCCTTATCTCTCTCAACATGACATATTGGTGCTTTGTAGTCAGTCACAGCATGCAAATATGTTCCTGGCTTCATGAGAGGCTGTATATTTCCTTTGATATTAGTGCGGAGGTACACACTCTGCTTCTCCAGGTCCATCGGTCTCAGCGCTGCAGCTGGTCATGCTGTGGGCCTTCAGCATTCTGGGATCTGGGGGGATTAGGGGATTTCAGGCTGCAGTGTAAACACAGCCATGAAATGGAGTAATCCAAAAATGGCCCAGGTGTGGTATGGAGATTTCCTCATAGTGCTGATATGTCCTATCTCTGTGTATGAGTGGGGTGAAAAGCTGCCGTGGCTGGGGTTCTTGCAGCCGCATCGGCCACAGCAGCAGCAATCAAAGGAAGAGTGACCCTAAGGCTGTGTCCCAAATCCATCATTTGTCCACTCCCCACAGCTGCCGCTCCCACAGCGACGCCTTCTTTCTGGCTGCGAACGGCTGAATCTTTTTCCCTTTGAGGCTCCGAATTAATCCAGAGTGTAACGTGCAATTACAGCATAAGCGTTCAAGCAATTTTCGAGCCGAAAGGAGCCCCCCAACAATGAGCAGACATTACTTTAGAGGTATAAAAACCTCGCCGCATAGACGAAACGCTTCACAGCACATGTTCAGCCGTATCCATGCTGATGGGAGAACGCGGCTGAATGGAAAACATAAACATGAAGGTAGAAATTGAGCCCTCCAGCAGGACCCTTATAACCTTGGGTAAATGGAACATGGCCAAAACTGTGCCACAACGCTCTGCTCCAAAACAGCAAATTACATTGTACTGTAGATGTCTTGAAGCTGGAATTAATAATTTGTCTAAATACCTTCATCAAATACATCTCAGTGTTCAGCTTTCAAAGAATATTAACGAACCAGAATAAGAGTCTTACTTCGCTGTATGTACCTTTTTCCCATTTCCCGCTGGCTCTCTTTCACAATGAACGGTTTGTGATCAAATAATGCACCTGTTTGTAACAGCAGGGTCCATCGCTACCGCTCCAATTGTTCGATTTAAATATCTGCTGTCAAAGAACCGGGCGGAAAGATGGAAAAATGATTGGCAGCATGAAAAGCAAGGATAAGAGCATTCCTGTCATCCAGCAGGATAGCTGCTTGTGTATGCACAACACTGGAGAAAAACAGGGCATCTGAACGTCTCTGGACAATGGATGCAACAGCCATTCATTCTGTATGCCAGTCATTTTAATGTAATGGCCCATTATGAAAATCTAATTTGGCTTTTTTTTATGTTTGTTTGTTGAACGCATTCCAGCCTTTGCTGCGTATAATTACGCCTCATAGGGAGTTTGTTTATTACTGTTTGGCTCTAGCTTTGTCACACGTGTTAGTCTGCCAGTCTGCTATGCACTGCCCCTGTGCACTTGTGACAAGCCTTTGTGTGTTTACTAGAGATGAATTGATTCAGCGGCGAGCGGGCATTGCGTCTAATGGCCACGTTTCTATGGAAACCAGGTTACGTTTGAAGACACTTGAAGAGAAAGGCCCTGCGGGCCCCGGATTGCTCTCTGACTCAGCTTCAAAAACAAAGCTTAATGAAATTTGCGGGCCTTCTGAAATGGCTCATATGGCACCCCAGCACTGGGCAGGCCCACCACCTCTGGCGAGGAGAAGGAGAAAGGAGGAAATTAACGCCGCTCGCCTTTCATCTGCTTTCTTTGCCTTTGCAGTGTCGGTGCAGATTTGAACGGGGCGTCACAACTTTTGCAGGCCAGGAGGCCGGGCTGATAGCTGTTCATTTCTCAAAACCCATTTATTCAGTGTCAATCACTTTGATGAAAAAAATGTAAATGTAATAGTATTTTTGTTCAGTGGTTACAGGTCCAAGATGCTGGACCTGTAACCACCGTGCTTGAAAAATTGCTGCCCTGCGTTTTTTCTATTTGTTTCTGTTTGAATTATAAGAGGTTTAAATCTACAGCTGTATTGGAAGTCTTAGTTTAAGTTGATCATTGTAACTTATTGTTTCATGTGGTTTTATGCATGTACAGACACATTTCATTCAGATTTTCTTATCATAATGTCTAGGGAAGATGTACACAGGTACATATATTCTACTGGACCGAACACAAACCATTTTTCTGAGGAATTTTTAACTGTGATAATCCCTTTTTGTTTTCAATCTATTTTACAGTACTTGTAATTCCCAGCTGTTTTGGAAGTTCCTCAATTAAACATTGCTTAAAATTTTATTGGAATATATTTAGATTCATAAAACTAGATACAAGGTAGAACTTGTAGGCAAGTAAACAAGTCAACGTATATTAATATACAATTTTGGTCGCGAGGTCCAACATTGAATTCTAAGATGGTTCGCTACATTTAAAATTTTGAAAACATGCTGATTTTGAATTAAAATAATGAAAAATATGATTTAGGCTATATTAATAGTAATACATGAAGGGTCAGTTTCCATGTTTTGGGATTGCCAGTAGAAAGAAAATATTTTCTTCCGGCTGCAAGGGGCCTTACAGAAAGAGGCTATAATTCATAATTCACCCCAGAACTGAGAATGATTAATCCATAGCATATTCTAACGAGGTCTTGGTTTCTTTGCTTACATATTAGCTTAGGATAATTAGCTCTATCAAGTGCTAAACTAACTTCAGAATTCATCTTTCCTCATCTTGGTTTTGCATGATGACTGATAAGCACGACAGAATGTGGTCCCAGGGAACCTATTCCCACATTCTCTTTCAAATTTGGTCGATGTTATTTTTGTTTGCAATCAGTATGCATGTAAATAGACTCTGTGTAAAAGGGCCATGGGAACACATTTAGTGTCTTTATCTCTCCACTTTCTGTGTAAATTAGGTGCTCCCAGTCTTGGGTAAGTCTTGCATAAGCTTGCTTCAGTCACAAGGCTAACATCGCTCGTCCCTCCCACTAACTATAAGCACTCATGAACGCACTCATGAACGCACTCATGAACGCTGGATATCTGGTGGTGGAACCTCATGAGTGGCGGTACATTATGAATCTCCAGCTGTAGCTCTGTAGCAACAATCACTTTAATGAACTTCGAGAGTTCTTATGTGCTTATGTTTTCAATCATAAAAATAATCCGTCTGTTCAAATATACCTCAATCACACAGAAAAATTCAAAGTTTTACGTACAGAAGTAATGTCACGCATGAAAGAACTCGAGTTCTGGTCCATGGAATTAGGTCTTTCAGTCTTGGTAGGCATTATGCAAGAGGCTGAGGAGGGGTTTCGCAGTTTGTCCATGGGGGATACGCTGTTGTTCTCATAGCGGCTGTGTGTCGCCGTGTCTCCACGCTTTTATTCTTTTTGAGGTGCAGGGCTCATGAATAGCCCTAATAACGCCCCGGTCTTGAAGAAGTGTGATATTCTGTTTTTACCAAATTAAACTCCTTTGTAAATTATTTTTTAAATGATTTCATTCATCAAAATCGAACATTTTATGTCATCGAGATAATTTCTTACACTAGTCTTGTGGATTGTCAAAATCAACATTGGTTAATACATGTAGGATTGAATTCTCTGTATTTGCAATGTGTGTGTTTAGACTCTGCTAGAAATCTTCAACAGATGGATGTCAATCAAATGCACTCAATAGAATATTAGCCCCGATCTTAGTTCAAAAGTTGTACACGGCTTCTGAAAAAAGGCCTTTATATTTGCACTCAAACCACAGTTAGCTTTCAGTATCTGACCCTTTCATGCACCACATAACTATCATTCTTGCCATCTCAAACGAATCAGTCCATTTGTTATCAATCCTAGACAAGTGCTAAAAGAAATCCCTGTTGATTGATTGCAGTTGTGAAGCATCCAGAGATGGGGGCTCATTACCAGAGTGCCGAAACCCAGGGTGGGCCAAGTTCCCTGCCGATGGGACGATCAGACCCAGGGGGCACTGTGCTTGCGCTCTGCTGCACTGTCTCGCAGGGCAGAAGACCACACCAGCTTTCACTCTCTTCTACTGCTCGGTGCTTTAGACACGTCTTACATTTCAGTGGCCAAGTCCCAGACAAACAAGTCATGCAGGAGAATAGAGACATGTTCTGTCTGCTTCACTTATTCAAGTTCATGATGATGGAAATGTCCTACACGCACTGTGTTCATGCACAACTCTGGTTCAGTAGATCTTAATAGAAGCCCAGAGGCAATACAGTTCCATCGGTTGCTATGCAAGCACAATCTATTATGCAGATGTTTTTATAATATGTTATAGTTAACTGTTATTATTAAAGCCGGACTTTCAGTTTGGGCCATAAAGATCAAAAATAGGTAAAAAAAAGAAAATTCATAGATTTTTTTATAGATATGGATCAAACCAAATAGGAAGAAGGAAGAGATGCACAATTAAGCACTACTATATATATATATGATTTGTAAATATACATTTTTTATAAATACTATAAATTAGATTATCATATAATACTTTTTATGTTCTTATAATAGTATATTCTTGTATTGTCTTCTATAATTTAGAAATCAAGCCAGCATGGTAAATCCACACCCAGTGTACACTACAGAAGTCCAAAATACAAAAAAAAAAAGTCCCACATTAGGGCAACTCACCCCTAGTGAAAGTGACAATCTGGTCATACGTGAACACACCACAGCACACAGTGTGAACAGCACGAAATACTTCCCCTGCATTTAACCCA
>JBBPDE010000134.1:3969126-3980803 GCA_037974605.1 Nannopetersius ansorgii
CTGACGCTCTTATCCAGAGCGACGTACATCAGTGCTTAAGAAGTCCTGTTTCTTACCTGAAAAACAGCTTAAATCCATGTCAGTACTGTTTGTCAGTGGCGCAAAAATGGGGTATGCAGTATATGCGGTGCATATGTGCGCACCGCCAGGGGGGCGCCAAAACGACAGAAAAATATCGGCATTTATGTTTGCATTTATGTTTTAAAACCGTTCTTGTACTTGTAAACCATTACTATGCTCTAAATATGCTTACCCCCCAAAAAGTGAGAAGTTGCGCTCCTGCTGTTTGTTATTGGTTGCTTTCAACGGCCTTTTCCTGAGCTCTGAAACCTACAGAAATCCAGTAACGCCATAGTAGGATGGAGATGCAATCGATGTCCCCATGGTTGCAATTTTGGGGAGAGAAGGGAGAGGGGACTCAGAAGCAGGAGACTGGAAACTTCACATTCCTGCAATCGCTTCAGATTTGACTTTGAAAATGACAGGTTTGAAGTTGAAACGCTCTCCCACCCTCTCCCCTAACCCTAACCACCTTAAATTTGACTGCGGTGTGACCTCCCCGAGTCTGGAAATCTAGGCTGCCCCTGAGGTAGACCTACCCCTGAACTACATCCACAAAAATGAAGTGTATTTTATCTCCAGAACAGAAGTGATTTCACAACTTTTCATGCTTCAGTGAGAGAAAATAACTGGAGCTGACCATGCTACACCCAGAAATTACATTTCCATCCCAACAGATCCTAAAGCAGAGTAAAGCACCACTGCCAGAAGGAGCTATTTGGCCTGGCAGGATGTGTTTAGTATTATAACGCGCTCCTCTAACCACCATAAATCTACAGCAAATCGAGAAGGGATAATGGTCGGGGATTTATGTTTTTGAATATATTATTTCAGAAAAGCTAGTCTTAAATCTCCCACAGGTTGAGTTTACTCCTTTTCCCAGATTCCCTGTCTAGGCTCCTTATAAAGGATCAACTCTGAGCAGCTTGCACATCTCTAGAAGGTGGGCGGCAGGAATGAGAATGTGTCCTCTGCTACATAATTTAATATAGAATTTCACTGCAGTGCAGCGCTAATGAGGCACTTACGCTCAGAATCTAATTCAGTTGGCATGACAGGCATCGGTGCCCCAGAGGGTTTAAGCTTCTTAGAGGTATCTTGTGACACACAGACCACCCAAGCCTGGTAGTGTCACCTATTATAAATGCATATTTCATATGTACTGTAGGTCAGAACAATAGGGATGTAAGATATTATGTAACAGATTTTTTTGTGTTTACAGAACTCTTGGCTAATTAATAATAACATAATAGATCATTATTCCGTAATAGTTGAGTCTTTATTCATTTATTTATTGCATAAGGCCCCACGGTGGCACGGTGGATAGCACTGTTGCCTCAGACCTGTAGGGTTGGGGTTTCGAATCTGGGTCCTGGCAGTGCGTGCATGTGTGTGTGTGTGTGTGTGTGTGTGTGTGTGTGTGTGTGTGTGTGTGTGTGTGGAGTTTGCATGTTCTCTTTGTGGTGCGTGGGTTTCATCTGGGGTCTCCGGGTTTCTCCCACAGTGCGTAAGGTGAATTGAGGATTCTGAATTGACTGTAGGTCTGTGTGTGTGTGTGTGTGTGTGTGTGTGTGTGTGTGTGTGTGTGTGTGTGAGTGCACTGCTGTGGCCTGCCTCACGTCCTTAGACCCCGGGATAGGTTCCGGGTACCCGCAGCCCTAGTAGAGTTTAGGTGTTTAAAGAAAACGAATATTTATTGCAGAATATTAAATCATTTAGTCATTTTTTAGCATTGGACTGTTTATTTATTCTATAATATTACACCAATCTGTCATTTTGTCCCATTTGACTAATTGGTCACTACATCAAATTTGACTATTTACTTTTTCCATAGCATTAAACCATTTAGTGGTTCTGTTACACTTGTCTGTTTAATCAACTTTAGTCTGTAACAGCTGGGAAAACTTTATATATAAGATAAATCCTGCATGTGGGACTAATAAAGGTTTATCTTATCATTTATATAATAATGTATTTGTGTATCATCCAACCCCGTTTCATCTGGCCCTTATTAGTGCCCGTCTATTTAAGCTGCCTCTGAAGGCAGATAAGTGTTCACCTTCATGCCCCCACTCTCCCCTACCTTTCCTTTCCCTTTCCCTTTGTTATTGCTGTGTTTAACTGTTCATGTCTTTCTGGTTCAGATATTTTTTTATTACCTGGTTTGTACTGGCCGGTGTGTCTTAGTGCTTCTGTGTGGATTATCAGGTGGGCATGGCCAGCTCCCAAGGCAAGTTCTGTGATGGTTGCTGGGCCCTCTTACAGGATGGGCACCTCATAAGAGACTGACGGCCCTGCCGTAGCAAGCTCATGGTCCCCTGGGTTTGTGTAGGACCACTTGTCAGTGTGTCGACTGGTCCCTAGTCCTGGGACAGTCTCATTATATATCTCTGAAAGAACTACACAGACATGGAAAAAAAAGAGACCACTTTTCCCTTTTGTCTGTTCACCGTTTGTACAATTCATGGTTGTGTGTGTGTGTGTGTGTGTGTGTGTGTGTGTGTGTGTGTGTGTGTGTGTGTAAAATGCACAGGCTGCTATTCTTTTATGAACTTTTGCAGTGTGAGCTGAATAAGAAATGCCTCCATATGTGTTGTGAGTGCAGTAGTGTGTGTACAGCAGCTTTTCTATGGTCTGTATTCCAGCAGCATCACTCCTGATTCAGTTTCTGATGGACACACACACACACACACACACACAAACACTGCTCTTAACATCACTGTTTTAATTGTTGCAGTTGTAAAACAAGGTAAGAGGGTAGTTTAACATTTCCATGGTATAATAAATCATTTTTATGCACTATTTTAAAATTTTCTCCAGATTTTACTTTTCTCCAAAGTCAAGTGTGGTCAATAGTGTGTAAAGTGACTTGCAATTTTTACACAGACACACTGCCACTTACAAAGCAATAAACAGAATAAAAAATTATGTGTCTCTTATTTTTTCTGAGTCTTTAGCCTGTCTGTTCTAGCTTGTTTCATGCCTGACATACATATGAACCTTGTCTTCATCTGTGTGAAGACTGTTGTCCTTCTGCCCCTCGTCCTGTTATCCCTGTTCTGCACAGTGATCAATATCACTTTTGCTGTAATAAACCTGGTATCACAGCTCAGCTTACGCACCGCAGTCTCCAAACCCCAACTAACCATGTGAAGATATATATCAAATATTTGTTATATTTTATTTTAGAGTATTTCATAGTATTTGATTAATTACTTTTGACAAAATACCTTTGACTTCGATAGACATTCTGAAACGTTTGACTTTTTAGTCACTCTAAATAACATTTGTTTATTTACATTATTCCATAAAAGTTAGACTACTTAGTCCTTCTAAGGATAAAAATGTTCTAAAATGTTGTCATGGTTGTGGCATGAATAGTGCTCTAAAACTGACTATTCATGCGATTTTTAACAAATATTCATATAATGTGAAGGGTAATAAATTGAGGGAAAAAACAAGAACATAAAAATAAAATATAGGTTTCAGGACATCAGAAAAGAACGTTTTCATACCGAGTGATTTATTTTTCTATTAAAATCTGGCATCAGTGAAAAAACAAACCCAGATATGGTTCTGTCGGGGGAAACCTCACAGTGAGTACAAAACCACCCTGCAGTGAAAACACAGATGAGAGCGACTCTCCCGGGGGTGCTGAAGCTGGCAAACAAAGCACCTGAAAAAGATTATTCGCAATCAGGCACTGTGTAACTAGCAAGCAGGTGTCAATTATTAGCTGTAATTGCAAGGAAAATTGGCATGGTGAAGTGTGGTGAAATTATCGCTGAGTGTTCGAAGCCCTTTATGTGTAAATCTTTGCATTCCGACCTGCTAATTTAGTGCGGCTGCTGTCAAAGCAGCACAGCTGCACCTCAAACTGCACCACTTTGCTCTTAAATAAAGTGATAAAGCCACATCCTACACTAGCATCTCAATCCAGTATCTATTGAACCCATTCATCCAAGGCAGGAAACTCCAAACATGATGATCTCAGAGTGACTGAAGCGCTACCCAAGCAGCGTGAAAAACCTGCCGGAACGCCTCGTAAAAAAAGTTCATTAGGCCTTTTGGTGTGAAACTGAATATTGAGAGTTTAGTGCCAGCTCACTCTCTGTTCTCTTTACCGGCAGCTTCTATGTGAAAAGGCAAGAAAAGCACAAAGGTCCATTGACTTGCGCTCAAGCTCTGGGCCTACAGAGGCGTGGGAGTTGACTGAATGACTGAAACCACAAGTCTGGGAGCAAGCAGGTGCAAAAATGAGAGAAATACATACATAAATAAATAAATACACGGCGTCAGATAATTTTTTTTTTCTTTTCATGCACTGAAGCTTTCTAAATGACAGTCGAAGATCGGGTTTCAGGAAGATCGCACCATGGTGCATCCAGGTGGCAGGCCACAGTCAGCTTGCCAGTGCCCGCTCTTGTTCGCTAAGGTATTTGAGGCATTCTGAGATATTTCCAATGCAAATGACATACAAATGCATTTTCCACTCTGCTTGCACCAAAGGGTTTTTTCAATTTTAAGGTATAATTTTCAAACAAGGATAACTCAAGCCAAGATGTCTCCTTAAATTTTATTTTAAGAAGTATGTCCCTATATGAGTTAACCAGACTTAATATTATGTTTTTGACACAACTTCAGAGCTCTTCGCATTTATTCATTGTAATATTCTTTTTACAAAATAATAGTATTAGTTTATAAATTGCAAAAAAAAAAATTTAATCTTATACTTAGTGCTGCCTGCTTTCTTTTTCTTGCTGTAAATTCTCTCATTATTCACTAATAAGCAAACAGCTGAGATTTTTCCAGCACATCAGCTAGATTTATATGAAATCCACTCACTTTTGTCTAAGCTAGGGATTCTTCTGCACTTGTGGAACATCACAAATTGCAACACAGGCATGTTAAGATGTTGATTTAGTATTCTTACTTACACTTAAGTATAATTTCTTTGCATAGCACATTGGGATATGACTGGTTTTAGCTTTAGAGACAGGCCATTTAGAGACATTTAGGCCATTCCCATGCCAACACTGCACTTTCCACTGATTTGCATTCCACTTTCTCTTTATTGTATAAACTTATAATCATAACCATGCCAATATACAGTTGCATGGTGGGTTGCACAGCAAACAAAATTACTATCCATGACTTCAACTTTTACTTGATTCCATGAAACAAAATGGAGCTAAGAAGTCTTCATAGTTGTCTTAAAGGTATTAACAGCCACGGGGACCATATGGGATCCCATTACTATTGGTAGAATTTTTGTGTCAGGTAGGTGAAAAAGTGAGTTAATTTGTTGCTTATAATTTTAGCCCCATGGTGGTGCAGTGGGTAGCACTGTACCTCACACCTTCAGGGTGGGGGGATCGAAGCTGGGTCTTGTTCTTTGTGTGTGTGTGGAGAGTTTGCATGTTCTCCTCTTGGTGGGGTGGATTTCCTCCAGGGTCTCGAGTTTCTCCTATAGTCAAAAAGACCTGTGTGTCAGGTGAATTCGGGATTGTAAATTGTAGATGTATGAGTGAATGGTGTGTCCCCTGCAGTGGGCTGGCACTCCTGCCTCAAGACCATTGACCCCGGGATAGGCTCCGGGTACCCAAGACCGTAGTAAGGCTTAAGCAGTTACAGAAAGTGAGTCAATGCTAAAAATGTGGATGTGATTTATTCCTGGTCCCCAGAAACATTTTTAGCTAGCTCTCTAGCCATGGTAGCTAGCTCTAGGTTAGCCGGCTAGCTAGATCCATGGTCTGTAGCCTATTTATGTTGCAGGGACTACGTGGCTCATCCATATCCATTAGTCATTTCTAAAAGCCTTCTGGAAAGTGCCTGTGGTGAAGATTGTTGTAATCAGGGTTTGGCATTAACATTTAGCTAGCAGCCACTGTAGATAGATGAGTCCCAAAGAAAACATTAGTCGCTAGCCATCATTTTCAAAAACCAGAGTCTTCAGTGCTAATAATATGTATCAGTACTGCTTTACTTGAACATTTTGGTCTTAGATGACAAGTTAGCTTTTTGATTCAAATTGATTTTAGGACAGAAAGGTGGTGTTGTTTACATTTTATGAGAAGCTGTTTCAAAACACGGTGTTCTGCAATTGCCCATTCACTCCCATTCAACTTCATGGAATGCTTTCCCCATGAGGGGTGTGGTTTTTCCATCTAATGACGCGTTGCGCTCTGTTTCTATTTTGTGGCGTAAGAAAATAAGCTGATGTGTGACACCACAGGAATCTTTTTTGAAATCTGAGTTTTTGGTGGACCACTGCAGTGTGACATTTGACAGAAATACCAAACTATATAATTATAATAAGCCACCCAAAAGGGGTTAGTCATGGTTTTCAATGCAGGGGGTCTTTAAAAATTAATTAAGCACAGGTGTGTATGGGTGTATAGTAAGGGTTTTTGGATCCGATCTCAGTCTTGGTATTGACTCGATAAGGGACAAAATCACGGATCGCTCAACGGAAAAAGCCTTTGAGCAACGTGTCGGGGGCAGCTGCTGGCCTGGTGGTTTTGGAGTTGCCCCCTGTGATCAAATAGTTGTGAGTTCAAATTCCGGGGTTGCCAGTGGTACCACTGAGGTATGCTTGAGCAAGGTACCAGCCACACACACTGCTCCCCAGGCTCTACATTGCTGGCTGCCCACTGCTTCACTAAATCAGTTAAATGCAGAGAAAGAATTTCAAATGGTTCACACTGTGTGATGTGTTCATGCATGACTATAAGGGGCCAGTTTACTTATGTTGTAAAGAGAGATACACTAATGAGGACATGTGTAACACAAATTAGCAGTAATGCTGTGATTAAAATTCCTATTAAACCCAACATAGCACACTTTAAAACAAAGGCTCCTGCACTCTATCAGTGTATAAAATGTCTAACAAAGAACCACTGGAGATTCAACCATGGACAAACTGTACATTATATAGACATATGGACAGACTTACATAGCACACCAATGAGGGTGTCATTTTAGGGAGTCATTTTGGGTTCAAAGTGAATCAAAACAAATCTGTTATTAACAGCTCAGCTGCCTAAGAGGGTGGAAAAAGACGTCTATATTAAATTGGTATCAATATTGGCACATACTTGAAGTTGCGGTATGTACAGTATATCAGAAATGAAAAAGTGGTACCATGCCACCCCTAGTGTATATGAATGTTATCATTTTCTTAAAGCTCCAGAAGAGAATTTCTGCTCAAGATTTATTCTCATTGCCATCAATCGTACTGGTTGACATTCTATTTGATGTGTAGCAGCCCATTCAGAACTTTTGCTTTTCAGTACATTTGCTGATACATTTACATAAATACTTTGACAAATTGTACATAGAATCATATATGTGTATAACCTCATCTGATATATTCAAGACAAAAAGAGGAAAAGAAAATAACTGGTAAAAAAAAAAAAAGAGCTTATGGTTTCCCAAGGGGATACTCGAGAAATGGAGGACTGACATGTTTGGCATTTCAGAAAACTCAGCAGGAATCTCCAACATGTCTAATTTGTCATGGTAGCAAGCACCCTCCCAGCCCAACACTCCTAGCCCAACTTTTAAATCTGAGAGTGTTTGCTTCCAGTGGGAATGAAGAATAAACAGACCCAAAACGTTTGGCGAATCTGTTCTGTTCTGAGGCACCACGAGATCCGTTTTCCAGGAGCTGTGCGGTGCATTATCGGTCTTTATCCAATGGATTATCATTATACAGAGATGTTTACACAAGGAGTGATAAGCACAACAGGATCCATCCCTCACAGAGATAAGGCCAGGTTCACAGAGTCCATAGACAGGGCCTTACTCACTCACCCTCGTTTTTCTCTCCAAAATATAAGTGTGATCTGCTAATAATATTAGCAGAGTAATATTTCACTCTGATCTGCTAACAGCAGTCCAATAATGAGTCTGTATCAAAGTACACCATAGATTTCAAGGGAACGTTAAGCATTTGTAATGTCATATATTTCTGAATACATCTACCATAATACATATACATATATGTAAATATGTACCACAAAATAAATTCTATAAATTCTGCTCAATGTCATATTTATAACACCCCAATATAACAAAAGATTGCTTTCATTGTGTATAAAAGGACTATGAAAATATGTTTTCATAGCATGTGAATGAAACTAGTGTAGAACCGTGTCCTCTTTTGTCTCTGAGGAGGAATTCCATCCAGATGTCTTTTTCGGAAGAGGCCCAAAACCTGCCACCATCAGCACTGGAGATCAGTCACATACTGAAGCTTTTGAGTTAACAGTCTCTGGACGGCCCGTTACCTCCTTCGTTTGATGGAGGGTTGGATTGTAGTCCATTAGGAAGCAAAGCAGTCTTGAGTGAGAGGCAAAAGTTAGGGAGGCTATACCCCCAGCAGCATGCCCATGAAGTCTGAGCCGTTCTGTATTGTGATGGAAGCTCCTGCCGCATTGTCGACAAATATGGACGTGTACTGGCCAGTCTGGAAAGAAAATATACCAGCAACAGAATGAATATCTTATACTGTAGGTTGCTACGTCAAATCAAGTCAAGTGAAGTAGGTTCATTGTCATTTCAGGCATATACACAGTGAAATAAAAACAATGTTCCTCCAGGACCATGGAGCAACACAAGAACAGAAACACAAGAGCAACAAAACAACCAGACAAGACAACATTTAGTGCGTTCGACAGCAGCTACAGTAATAGTCTTATTACAGATACTGTATTCTAGCTGCAGAGAGTTAAATGTGCAAAACTGCAGAACAGGGGTAGAGAGCAAAACACATAACTGTGCAAATACAGCGGTGGCAGGACAGAGAATGTGCAGTATAATAAATAGAAGGGTATTCTCAGAGGTAATTAAAGTCTGCGTTTAGAAAGGTTTAGGTTTACAAAGCAAACTGACCTGCAATCAGGTCAGAAATAAGAATCGGAAAAATAAACAGAACACATTATTGATCCTGGAGGAAATTGCTTAGAGCTCTGTATCTCCGAGGGAATGTCCGGAATGACCGTGCTACAAGACATGTCCTGAATGAAACACCACACACTTTCAGATTATTCTCAAAAGCCCTGTCTAGTGGATCAGATTCTCAAAACCTGGTGGGATTTCTCTCAAATAAGCATAACTTCATATCTAAAACAAACATGGTGGAAGACAGACATGGTATATACAGAGATATTCATGCTGTTGCCATAATTGAATAAGTTTATCCTCCTTCTCTGTAGACCATCTAGCTTTCAATTGAGCCACCATTATTAGAACTTCCTCCGTAAACACTGGCAAGGGTGGTTTAGCTCAGCTGTTATTGGTTGATGGTCAACATGAGGTTTCACACCAGAGAAACTGACCATTGACTTCCAATCAACCTTTGGCTGATGAGCCGTAAATATTGACATTTACAATTCACAATCACAGCATCCTCAACTAGACAAAGAGTAGACGGGAAGAGTAATGGTTGGATGGTGCCAGACCAAGGGATAATCTACATTTACAGCATTTATCAGACGCTTTTATCCAAAGTGACTTCCATTCCTTAACTACAGGGGACAGACTCCCTGAAGCAACTTGGGGTTAAGGGTCTTGCTCAGGGACCCAGTGGTGGTGCTGAAGGTAGGATTCGAACCCATGACCTCTTGGTCTAGAGGCAAGTATCCTACCACTAGGCCACCACCACCATAATCTAGATAAACATTTGTAATTGTTGGACTTTAAAGTCTTCCTTTATTACATGCTGGTACTAAACTGAAAGCGGTGTCCTCCAAGTCACATGAAGCACAATGACCTCTTTTCTAACTGCCACCTAGACTGTATTATTGGACAGCTCAACACAAATTGAGAATACCTGCCAATTCTGTTAAGTCATTTGACAGATGCAGAAGAGTATGAGGCTAGTTGTGCTCTCTTGGACTCCTGGACATGTCTGTGAATGACTGTGGCATCACTAGGGATGAAACTTGGGATCATAGGGTGAATGCTAATTGAGTTTATAAGTGGTCAAAGCACAATACAAACTGAGGGAAAAGAGACTTTCATTATTTGCCTCATAGCTCTAGTGCAAAACTAAACAAACATGTCTTGGCAGATCAACGATATTTGAAATAACGAGGAAAACTGTGTAAATCTAAAATTAGGTATATGTTCGCTTTAGAGAGATACTGAGTCAGCCAAGGCACTCACCTGGAGTTCCAGCAGTCCATGAACATACACTGTGAATATCTTGCTGTTACTCTCCAAACCAACAATCATCTCCAAAGACCTACACAAAGACAATCGCAACATGGTTTGAGATAGAATTCATACAAAAAAATAATAAATTCTTAAAGAACAAACTCTGCTTTCAACCTCAGGGTTATCTGTTGATAATAACATGTTTGAGATTCAAACATGTTAGCTTTTACAAATGAGCCTTTCAGACTGCCATTAAGATTCATACATTTTTCTAGTCATGGCTGTGTTTATGTACAAAGCAGCTAAGGTCAGATCTTCCAGTCCAATGCACAAGCTAAAGTGACATTTTGCCTTGCATGATTCCTGCGTGGCAGGTCGAAAGATTCCCGTCACATCCACCGTGAAAACCGAGAGTTTTCATGCTGAATCAGTTAAGCTGGTCTTCTTTCTTGCTGCCATCTCAACAAGCCTCATCTCACATTCTCAGCATTTTCTAGTGGCTGTTAGAGTATGAGCCGAGATGGAAAAACCCAACTCATTTTTTCCAAATTAGCTCAAAATTATGTGAAGTGTCCTTTTGGACTGTATGTATCTGTCCGAATTGTTGACAATTCAACAATTTAAATGATCTTTAAATGAGTATATATATATAATGAGATATATAATGAGAGTTACCTTCATACGTATATACATATAAAATGGGATATATACAGATATAATAAGAGACTAAGGGCAATGAATAGACAGATAGGCACAAATAGTGTGTAGTGCATTTGAAAAAACATTGCATTCCACATAAAATCAAGTATACAGCCTTGCAATCTTACTTTTACTGAAGAGCTCAGTGGCACTGTTATGAACTGATTAGCTTTCTTTGGCCAAGCTGCAGCACACAAGACTGAGGTCCCGATATGCAATGCCAAGCATCAGCCAAACTGGGGTAGGACTCACCACAATTGAATTCTAGAGCAGTGGAAACACTTCACAATCTAGCAGTTGGAGAGACTATCCAGTTTTGGAGAGAGAACATTACCTACCCAAAATCATAAAGCCAACTGTTTGGTATCATGAGTTTGGTAGAGGAGGAATAATGGATATGTATTTTGTAAAAAAAAATGTTTTGTAAATTTTGTAAATGCTACAGTATCCATTGACTAGTAGTTGTTTAGTAGTTTGCCTCATTTGAAACTTGATTAGCCTGTATAAACCCCTGACTTCAACCCCACATATCAAGTCAAGTTGTTGTAGCAATGTTCCAAAATCTACTGGAAAGCCAAAACTATAGGAAGCACAGTGAAAACAAACTTCATATTGACATCAATCATTTTTAAATGATATGTAAAGCATGCCTTGTGCCCGTTGGCCCCGAGATATGCTCTGGGTACCTGCAACCCTAGTAAGGATTAAGCGGTTACAGAAAATGAATGAATGAATGAATAAATAACCACCACTGGGG
>JBBPDE010000134.1:4001932-4016934 GCA_037974605.1 Nannopetersius ansorgii
TATTATATATTTCTTTTTTTCATGTATGTGGAGTGCACATTCCTTGCTAGTGAAGACATGTGAGGAGGATAAGCCACAAGGCCTATTATGAGATTCTGCAGAATTACCCTGCCCTCCTCCTTTACACAGGGCCTGACAAGAGGCTGATTGGAGCATCACACCTGCTTTTTGTGTCCAAATTACAGTGCTGAGGCGTCGTTTTTGTGTGGGCCCTCATTTCTCCCCCTCCTCCTTATCTGTGGTAGGTCAAACGGACGGTTGATTGCAGCCTGATGCCTGCGATGACTCGGATACCTGCTGTGAGATATCTTACCATGGTTTTGCGCCGGGATGGTTTTGCAAACATGCTTGATTTTAGAGAAGAAATAATGATATGATTTTTTTGCTGTAAGAGTTACATGCATGACTAAGCCTATCGTAAACATCCGTGCATTGTTTTTGTGGTTTTAGTGATGTTTTAGTGGTTTTCGAGAAGTTCTTCTATTATAAATAATGACTGTTGTTTCAGAGCAGCATGTTACCCCACAAGCCGCCCAAAAAATGTAAAACGTTCATTTTCTACATTCTTCTTGTCTGTTAGGTCTGTTATTTTCACCCAGTTTTAGCATTTGTGAAGGTTTAATATGCCAAACAGTCATTTTTCCACATGCATTTAAATTATAGAATTAAATATCCTGTTGTTGTTATGCCTTTGCAAGTGTATTTGAATGACCTCCGCTCTGGGACATTCTTTATAACTTCAGTGTCATTTAATGGAGCTAAACTGTTGTTAGATATATCATTGGATTTATGTTAATGCACTTTAATGCCATGACAATAAGTTTGAATGGTTTTAGCAAAGATGTTTTTTGGAGCAGCATGTTACCCAAAAAGCCACCAAAAATGTTTAAAATGTCAATTTTCTACATTCTCCTTGTCTTATGTCTGTTATTGTCCCCCAGGCTTAGCATTTGAGTATGTTTACATGCCAGAAAGAGTAATAATGTATTTTCCCACATCCATTTAAATAGCGTTCTTTAAAATAGGCAAATTAAAGCTGATGTATGTCATGACCTCTGCTCTCATGGGCTGTACTCAGAACTGACATTCTTCATAACTTCATTGTAAACTGAAGGTGCTGAATCAGTGGATGTTATGCATAATTACATTTATGCCCTGGTTGTAATGACATCACATCAATTAAGAATTTGAAATGGAATGTTTTTTCAGTCTTTGACTGGGAAGTGAAAGTTTTTTTTTATCTACATAACCCTCTTTCATTAAAAAAAAATGTAATGGAAAGGTTGGGTGTTACGTGATATGAGCCCTTTAATACTAAAGGCCCACCCCAACAAATCCATTAATAACTTAAAGCACTGCTTTTCTCCAGAGCCGTGTCTTTGCAATATACCCTACATGTTTCAATATTTGCACTGTAATCATTTCAGTAGCTCAAGGTAATCGTCTTGCAAAGAAACTGCCCTGAGAAAAGACTGGTGAAGAACATGACCAGCACATGATTAGTCTCAGGGCTAGATTAAAGCGTTTTTTCTTCAACTGGAAACAATAGCGAATTATCAGAAATGATATCAAATCTGAACCAAGAGATTCATGCTGTCAGTGATGTGCACTTTGTGTTGTAAAGACTCTGCATCTCGTACCTTAATACTATAGAATTTGTTTTTGAGCCCTGAAAATGATCCTTGGTCCTTAACTGAATGCCGGCTTAAACTTAGGTCCAGCCCAGGTGACGCTTTTTGGCAGCGACACAATCTGGCATAACACAGGGTCTTAGTGTGATTATGTCATTACTTTCTGATCGCATGGGACAAGATGAAAAGAATGTAAGCAAGAGGAGAGGGGTGGCTAATCCCCCTGAAGGTGTCCTGTTTCAAGACCCTTTCTGTGAGGCTTTGTGAGGGGCTTACGCGGCCTGCTGCCCCATTTTTTTTCCTTTCTTTCTTTTTGGATGAGGGGGGTAGGGGGCGCACCGCCCCTATCGGATGTCCCAGACACAGCGGAGTCAGGCTGGCCCGAGAATGACAGAATCAATGGGCTGGGAAAGAGCTCTGCCAAGGGACTTTAAATATCTCCCCACCTAAACTTTCCCAGGAATTACATCATGGCAGCCTGCCGGTGCCGGACCACAACAAGAGGAAGAAGAAGAAGAAGAAGAAGAGGTAGAAGAGGTAGAAGAAGAAATAACAATACATAAAAGAAGTTTATGATGACAGTCTATGATGATGGAAAAAGAAGGAAAAAGAAAAAGAAAAAGTAGACAAAGAAAATAAAGAAGTAATAGCGGAAGAAGAGGAAGAAGATAATGACTAACATGAGGATGATTATGATGATGATGATGATAAAAAGAAGATGAAGCAGAAGATTAAGAAAAGGAAGAGGAAGATGATGATGATGATGATGATGATGACGAAGAAGAAGATGATGAAAATAAAGAGAGTAAGAAAAAACAGGTCATACCAATAACTATAAATATAAGAAGTAAGATCAAGAATAAGAAGTTGAGGTCACAGAGATGAAAAGGCCAGGGGTTGAAAGAAAAGAATGCAGAAATCCCAGTTGGGTGAAGCCTCCAGTGGACATAGGAGCTGCCCTAAGGTCACTCACCGTAGCCTCTGATTTTACACAGTCAACCAAGTCAAATAAACAGACCAGTCGGGAGGAGACTCCAGGTGCCCGACCCATATGCCTTGATCTTCTGAAGTGGCACACTTTACAAAAATAACTGCTCCTCGTTTCCAACAGCTGGTCTGAAGAAGACATTGGTTGTTGTGAAGAAGCCTACTGAAGCAGACTAACCATGAAGTGTGTTGTTAGTGTGGCGCTGAAGATGCTGAGAGAGTTATTCGAGAACGCCAACACAATGGGTGGGCCAACAGAAAGGCAAAACGTTCCAGTGGAAACCCCTATATCCAAACAACAGTGGAGCAATAAATAAACAGAGCCTTGAAATAGCAAAACATTTGCTGTGGTGGAGCCTTAGGGTATGCATGCATACTTGCATTCGAATTCAGCCACAGGCAGGTGAGGGTTTCATGCTGAATGATGTTACACAAGCAAATCGGCCAAACAAGTAAATGCTGATTCAGACAAAGCATCCTACATAATCAATTTGGGGCCGGGGGGGGGGGGGCGGTCTGATTTCCCGTTTTCAGCTACCACCAGTGTGCTAGCTGATGTCCCAGTGACTTATTCAGTAAACATGCCCTCCTTTACTTCGCACTGAAGGAGGCTGGAGAGGGGTACCCCACTGTGATTATTAATTGACGCATTGATCAGACTCCCCAAGTGTACATTCCTCACATACCCGAGCCATTCAACCTTCACACAGTTGAGTCTGTTGAGTCTTTATGTCTCTCTCTCTCTCTCACATCCAGCCAGGGCACACCTGCTCCAAGGTATTTTATTACACCTTTCTCTTCTGGCCTAAATTCATGAACATGTTCTTCAGTGATTCTTTATTATGCAGAAATAAACGAGACCCACCAAAAGCCCCGGACAATTAACAACCAAAACTCCAAAAACTCGTTTGTGCTAAGACATCAGATACCCCTGGTGACTCGACTCACCAGGTCATCTTCGTTTGTGTAAATAAACGTATGTTTCTTCTATGGCATTCCCATGCAATGTGGCTACCTGGTGATAAACAGTCCTTGGCTATGCCCCAATAAATTATACAAACCAGTAAAAGTAACCATGTGCGATCACCATGACAATTTCAGACATTGTAAAGGTTGGCTGCTGTGATTTTTTTTTAAATATGACAAATTTGTGGCTTGTAAAACTTATTGGCACCTGAGACTTTGTTCTTGGAAAGGCAGTGTATTTGCTCAGGCAGTTATTAGCTTTGGAAAATACACAAGTAACATCACTGCAAAACGTACTGATGTGAATGTATTTGGTCACAGCTGCCCAGTTAATCAGTGCATCAGTAAGTTAACTCAGGTGTGCTGGTGGTGAATTCCAGGGTGTTTGCTGAGGGGCACCTACAAGAAATCTAAAAGCTAACTGTTTGGTACCTCTGTCCAGGCCAAAATATTTAATTATTTTTAAAACAAGACATCATGTCCTGTCAAGATAATCAGTTTTAACAGTTTGCTTAGGTGTCGAAGACATTTTCACACTTATTTTACAGTATCTAGTTGTGTGCAAGAATGACTCATTTCCAACACCATGTCATGATGCTGTTTCCACATCCACAGTGGATCCCAGCTCTGGCCTTCCTTGCAATTCTGGTGTTTTTCCTGCTATAAGGTACCAGATCCAACTAATCAGTTAACACTAATTTGCGCAAGGACTGGGATATTCAAGGACCCCAACTGAGCAGTGTTCCAGCACCACACATGCAGGAGAGAGTTGAGAGGGGCAGCTAAATAAAGCCAGGAGAAATTAGATGGAAGCCGTTACCTTTGTGCCCTCTTCCAGCTCCTCACTGTTGGAGAGTGTGGTGTTGAATGCCTCAGTGTGCTGTGGGGTCAGCTCTTTTGGCCTCTTCCTCACTTTCCTTGCCTCGGCCCCCTCTGGGAACGTTCCCTGGCTCCAAAGCACGGTCACCAGCACGGCCACCAGCCAGAGGCGCATCTTCGGCTCCCAAAACAACCCCCCACGGGACAGTCAAAACTTTAATATCCCCGGGAACCAGACTCCTTTCACAGGGCACACCAGATCGCTCTGCTGGGTTGCAATAAACCCCAGGCTGGAGTCTGTGCTGCTTAAATGTGGTCGCTTGCTGTAATTAACCTAAAATAGTGTGAGACACTGGCACTTTAATTCAAAGACTCCTGCAGACAGAAGGAGGAAGGCTGGTGGCAACGATGATTCCGATTTAGAAAGTTCAGCAAGGTCTTGGGGTCCTTTTAGCACGCTAGCTGCGGAGTTTACTCGGCTGTGAAAAATGTCAAATGGAGAAGTCCTGGGGAGTGACAGATCGTGGCTGGTCTGACAGCAAATAAACCCATTAGTGAGATTTTTCACGCTTCCTGCCCCATGGGGTGAGGGGGAAACCACGGGGTGCCTGCAGAAGAGGGGCCAGGGATGAGGCCGCCAAAGGAGGGGGCAAGAACTACTCAGATTCCCTTGCTCTTTGGTTCTCGGAATCCTTTGCTCTTTCTCAAGCTCATGCCGTGTGGCAGAGTCTCCCTTAGTCTGCAGTCAGGGATGCAGATGGAGTTGAACGTAGCCTTTTGCTCATCAACCTTCTTGCCAAGTTCCTACCAAGAGCCAAAGTGCAAAACAAAAAAGTCCTAATGGAGTTGCAATTTGGAGCTGGTCCTGTTGTCTTGGCCTTTGGGCTTCCTTTGGAAATGGTCCCTTGCAGGGAAACCCGGTCCCATGCAGACGTGTCTGACAATTTCAGCAACTTCAAAGGGGCAAAGCACTTGATTGTGATGACTGTGATGATTCCTCCGACCCTCTCAGGCGCAGCCAATTGCACGCTCAACTCAGCAGCCCCTGAGTCAACAGCCAAGTCCGGCAGGGTGACAAAACCACAAGCACACTCGCTTCTGAGAGCAGCCTCTGTCTGGGCTGTGTGGTGGGTCCTGCCTGCAGTACGCCGGCTTGTTTCGACACACTTGCTTTTTCCACTCTCTCGCACTCCTACGCTCCTGCTCCCAAACTCCCTGACTGAAGCTTACAGGAGGGCTCACAGCAGAGTTTATCACACACACACTCTCCCCTCCTTTCTCTCTCTCTCTCTCTCTCTCTCTCTCTCTCTCTCTCTCTCTCTCTGTCTCTCTCCTCTCCCAGTTCTCTTTCTCTCTTTCTCCTCCCTCTCTTTTTTGATTCCCCTGGCCTCCCTTTCCCTCATCAGTAAAATTGGCAGCCCCACTGGGTTGCTCAGCCCTGTTTTATCTCACAAATGAAATGTTCAAGAGACAGCTCGAGGGAGAGCTGCTTGGCAGGCTCCAGGGGATGTGTGTACATACGCATGTTCTATTCTTCTCCAGATTAGTGCTCATATATGTCCTAAAGCCCCGGAGGATTACTCGCAAAGGAAAAGCCTTGGGCGCAAATTTTTGCGCCGTCTGACATTTAACTAATTGCCAAGGGACAAGTTCTGATTTCTCCCAGTGGCTGCACCATTGTTCTTACCTTTTACAAAGAGCAACACTGATGATCTGCTCTCATGAAGTATGTGAGCAGTCACATTTAACACACAGCAGTAAAGCCATCTACAAACATTCTCTTTTTGACAAGCATTATTTCTTCCCCGCTGGCTTTATCTGATATAGGTGCACAGTTTATTCAGGAAGAATAACCCCAGGTTCTCTGAGGCACGGAAAAAGTAAACATGCCTATACGTCTCGCTAGATTGGACTGAAAACAAACACATGTAATTAATGTTATAAGCCTTCACACTGCTGGCTGGTTTCCTAGACCCAGATTAAGCCCAATTCTACACTCAATTGTAGGGCTGGCCCAAATACTCTCCTGTATTATTCTGTTAAACTGGTTTTTGTTTTTCTGTTTTCTGCTCAGAAATTGCAGCCTTAACCTACAACGTGTTCCGCCTCAGCACTACAGTATGCACTGACAATGGCTCATAGTTGTGGTCATTTGTGTTAGGTTTATAGATTAGGTTTTTTAACATATAAAATATACATATAAACACATATTAAATGGGGACAAAATTAACATCCTACACACATTTTGTATGTATCTGTATCTTTGGGGTCAGTTTGCCCCAGACTGTTTTAGCCGTATGATTAAATATATAGTAGTAGTATTAAAAAAAAAGAATTATCAGCATTTTGCATGCATTTTTGTTTTGTTTTATTTTGAGGTCACTGTAATATGCAAAGTTTACTTTAAACTCTCTGCTTTAGAGCCACAATCCCACAGAATTACACCTGAAGGCAGATTAGAACATATGTTAGTTCAGAAGGGAGAGGAAAACATATTGCACGAGATTATTTTACTGATATTTCCCTGCACTAACATCATTACAGGTATGTTTTATTTAAAGCACTAATTACACATTCAACAAAGCCAACATAAAGTACCTGACACATGAACCACTTAAACTGCTGTGGTCAAATTGGCTGAATATATTACTGTATTACTGGATATATTTTTTACTTTCCTGCCATTCGGCAGGAGACTCAGGACGATACACACACACACACGACATGATTCAGGAACAGTTTTTACCCCAGTGCCATCAGACTGTTCAACGCACAGTAACTGTGGTCCTCTCTGTTGCACAATTCATCTGTTCTTCATTCTATGTGTAACACTATAGCACACACTTCACACTGCACTGTCACTTTACTGTACTTTATACAACTTAAGACTACTGCTGCTGCTCTGTGTTGTCTTTCATGTCTTTCATGTCTGTTATGTCTTTATGTTCTATCTGTGAAGAGGGTGTTCAAGTAAAAATTTCATTGTGCTCTGTACACTGTACTCTGTACACATGACAATAAACTTCAACTTCAACTTCTATATATATGAATATATTACCGAATAAATATGAACATATATAAATCAGTTTGGAAAATTGCAGTGAGCATTTTTAAGCCTGTAAAATGCTGTTTGGTCTTTTTTTTCTTGTCTAAGACTGGGTTTAATCTGTCTCCAAGAAACCAACCCTACAACCATACCCTCCGTGTCTGTTTCTAACAGGTTGTAAAAAAAAAATATGTATCATTACACTTGGTTATGGTACTGATTACCAACCAATAAACATTTATTTTGGAAAAATAATAAACAGAGGTTATTTTGCTGGAAAACACAGTCGTGTTGAGTTGTGTTTATTTTGTAGGTCGAGTGTTCTGGGCTGAACTTCAGAGGGGGGTGAGAATGTGGTGCTGGTTAGGAAACTTCATTGCGTTTAGTTCTCTCCCTCCACCTGGTGGATGAAACCGAGTAACACGCTCAATTTGGTTCATCCAGTTTACTAACAGGGTAAAAGGCCAGTCACTGTTATTATGTGTTTTCATGACCCATTACAAAGAGGTTGCATTTCATCTACTCAGATCATTTATCAGATTTAGTCCAAACAAACAATTGTGAGGAACATATAGAGCTGTTATTCCAGGACTGAATTACTCTGTTCATAATTGTTGTTTTGAAAGTATGGCTTTCAGGCCAAATGGGGAAATTATTGCTACATGGCTCCCTCAGTGGAGCCACAATAGTCTGTAGAGCAAGAAAATCTCTTTCTGTATCTTGAGGTTTAGAGGAAATTTTGAAAAACTATGTGGACTTTTGTACACTAGGATAGAAGTGATGTAATGTTTTAATTTTAGAAGATGGCTAATGCAGAAAGAGGCCACTGCTACTAATAAGCTGAATATTATGGTCATATTTATTACATTTATGGCTTTAAGCAGACAATTTTATCCAAAACGACTTCTATTCCTTAACTACAGGGGACAGTCTCCCTGGAGCAATTTGGGTTTAAGGGTTTTGCACAGGAACCCAGCGGTGGTAGGATTCGAACCCATGACTAAGCCACCACCACCCTCTATTAGTTATATATCAGTGGCCAAAATCCACTGAGATACACAGCAAACTATCTAACTGCATCATAATGATGAAACTACTGAGTGAAACAAGGAGAGGAGATCTCGTAGATCTTGCTTTCCTGTGCACACTTGGCGTCTCGTACAACTGCGCTTTTTTAGCAAAAAAACAAAAAATTTGGTTACAAATTGCAGCCGAGCGCGTCTTTTGTTGCTACAACAACAGCTGCAACAGTAGTATAGTGCTTTGTGATGCAAAAATGTCAAGAAAGAGAAAGTTTTTTTTTAAGTTACCGGAGAGGAGAATATCGGTTCACAAAGACGTTTGTGAGCGCACGACATTATACGGGAAGGAAACAGTTTAGTCCAGAAGCTCCGGTTGGGTGATGCACGGTTTCTGGCCTATTTTAGACACAAAAGTCAGTCTGAAGACCTGCTACAACTCATTGCACCATCGATTGCAAAAACGCAGACAAAATTCAATTTCCCAGCGTCTGTTTTTTGCCAGCGTCTCCATTTTTCCTCGCTACTCGCTTGTCATTGGTCAGCTGTCAAAAAGGCGCTTGACGTAGAGCGCTCCGTTCAGAAAAGGTGAACTTTTTTCAACTTGAAAAGACGCTCTGAGCTGCAGAAAAATACGGCGGTGGTGGCGTTTAAAAAAGCGCTCAGAAAAAACGGTTTACTCCATAGGGTTAAACTGTGAGTTTGAAAAAAAGACGCCAAATGTGAACATAACCTTACTGGTCTGTTCAAGGCTGTGTGTAGAAAGGTGTGGCATTAGGGGCTCCAAAGCAGTCCAATCTTTATTTTTGGAAACTAGAAGGAAGAATCCAGAGTAAACAACATAACTTACTTGGTTTGACAGTGATTGAATGGACAAGGCTAAGTGGCATCGTACTGCTAACACAATGTACACAACAGCTTACGCAAACATGTGTCTTCTGGGAAAGCTTTACCCTAGATGCGGTCGGATCTGATTGCATTCACTGACAAGAGCATTATTGAAAGGGGGCTTTCCTCCCTTTCAGTAAACCTCACAAAAGAGATGTGTGTACTAACGGCTCCACATTTTGGAAGGTCAACCTATGGCATGTGAAATCCCTGTTTAAGGCATCCAGAACATCCAGAACATACATTCTAATCGATAACAGGGGAGCCGTGTGTGCTCAAGGGAACCGACCTCAGTGGAGCCACTTGCAGTCCTGGGATTTGAACCCATGGCGTGCTGATAGTAGGGTAACTTCCTAAACTGCCTAAAGTCTATGTATTTGAATGCAAGGTCGTTAAAGTCCCTGTTGGTGTGATGATTAGTTTTGGCGTCCCAATACTTTTGTCCATATAGTGTATAGTAAAGGTTGCCCCAGGACACCGAGTGTTTTTGCCAATAGGTGGTGCAAGTGCCATGGTTTGGTAAACCCAGTTTAACAACAGAAGAAGACACAAAGTCCTGTGTATAACAGGAGTGTTTAGTTCCTGAAACGGGTGTATTGTCTGGATATTTCTCTCTTCTGAGCTTCAGTGTCTGTCCTGGAGGAGGAGACTGGGGCAGAAGCAGGTAGGTCGAGGTCCTCCCTCTGAGCAGCCCTGCTGGCCACGTGTACAGGAACTAGACGAGCTATAAACCAAAGGTCCAGCCTCTCAAAACTAGCCAGAGGAACATCTTCTGTCCGTTTCTGCTCATTCCGAAAGGAATTTATTCCCTATACCACAAACAGGTAGGTTTTCTTTCCTCTCTAGTCACTGTCGTATATGACCGTTCTTTCCTATAGAAATGGAGACCAGGCTGCAGACTAACGGTATCTCTATGGTAACAGGAACGGCTAGGCTAGCTGTTGTTATTAAGCATTTTTAAGATATTTTGTAAGATTTAGGGATAACTGTCTTCATGTATGACATTTTTCAAACAAAATAACATAACCTTTTTAGCTGTAGCGATGTCACGAAGTGTTAGAGGACAACGTTTCCACAAGAAGTAAACAAACATTTCCTTCAAATGAAGGTCGACTCTTAACCTTTAGCTGTTGGTAGCTGACCTTTTGGAGCTAAAGTCTATTTGGAGTAGACTTTCAGAGTATTTAACACAGAAAATATGACAAAAAGGCATTCTCGGTTTTTCCTGTCTGTTCCACATTTCAATGCGGCAGCTGTTACATTGTCTGCAACATATCGCTTCTTATAATCTTTTATTGAGTCTGTTTTAACGTTTTCTGTGATCTGTTGGTTTGGTAAACTAAAGATGACAAACAAAATGTTCATATTGGCACTAACCTCAACAGCACCGTGTATGTGTATGAGATGAGTATAATGCAATGGCCATTTTGGCATATATTAAAAACCCACTTCACTCACATCAGGGAGGAGGTAAATTTTTTTAAGTGGACCAGGTCCAACAGATATCTACGATCATTGGGATCGTGAGTTCGAATTCCAGGACTGCTAGTGGCACCACTGAGGTTAACTTGAGCAAGCTATTGTCCCCACACTGCTCTTTAGGCTCTGCATCACTGGCTGCTGACTGCTTCGCTTGGTGTAGGGGTTACATGCAAGAACAGTTTCACATCGTTCACACTGTGTGCTGTTTCACACATGACTATAATTAGCCGCTTTACTTTTTATTTATGGTACTTAGTATCTGTCTTTTGTATGTAGGTCCTTTAGCTTTATGTGTGTATGTCTAAGTGTGTAGGTTTTTTAGCTTAAGTATGTATCTATGTCTATAGTTATCCTTTGTGTCATGCTTTATATGCTTCATCTGTATATCAGTGTTTTATGTATTTTTTTTAGGTATATGTATATTTATGACAATATTGTCTTTTGTGTCATGTTTTACACGTTTGAGTGTAAGTCTGTACTGACTACTTGTGAATCAAATGTGGACTCCAGCTTTCAGAAAAGAAGCCAAGCTTGGTGAGATATGAGGCTAAAAATGTCTCCTCCTGTGTGTTTTTACTGCAAACACCAGAACCTCTGCACCATTTAAAGGTGGACCCCCGACTTTCGGATAAGAAGCCAAGCTCAGTTTTGTGAGATACGGAGCTTAAAACGTCCCCTCCTATGTGTTTTTACTGCAAGCACCAGTGTAAAGTGAACGGCTGCTTCAGTTTAAGATGGACCGGAACGTTTGAGTAAGAAGGTGAGATATGAAGCTGAAAACTTCCCCTCTTGTATTTTTTTTCAGTGTACTCCACCGGTTTGTGTGGTGTGAGCTGGGAATCATGTCCATCCGAAGGAGAGCTCAAAGCGGACACTTGGCTGCTGCCTTCTTCACCCTGTTTGTCTTGCTGGTCGTGGACGTGAACGCACGACCCGCTAACATCTCCAACCACAAAGACAAAACCCCGAACAGCAAGGAAAACAACGAGATCCTGCCCCCCGACCACCTGAATGGAGTCAAGATGGAGATGGATGGCCACCTGAACAAGGACTTCCACCAGGAAGTGTTCCTGGGGAAGGAGATGGAGGAGTTTGAGGAGGATTCGGAGCCCAGGAAGAACAGGAAGAAGCTGGTTGAAATCTTTAGCAAGTAGGTTTTTGTCTTCGTTTGCTCTAGATGTCTAAAATGAGCAGGAACGGTCTCAAGAGGCTGGTGCAGTCCTTCCCTGACTGGACTGGTGCAGCTGTAACCGAGTATTGGAGAAAAAGTGGCTCACTTCTGATGTTGTATCTGGGGACCTTGCTGTTTACTCATCCTGTGTTTATCCTGTTGGTAGGGTTGATTTCAATAAAGACAGAAGTGTCAGTGCTAAAGAGATGCAGCGCTGGATCATGGAGAAAACAGAAGAGCACTTCCAGGAAGCAGTAAAAGAGAACAAACTCAGCTTCCGTGCTGTGGACCCTGATGGAGATGGTGAGCTTGTAGTCTCCTTTTTTAGCCAAATGTATCTCTTACCAGGGTATTTTATTTATCTATTGTTTATTGTGGATTTTAAACGTCACTATGGGTGATGGTGGCCTAGTGGGTAGGATACTTGCCTCTGGGCCAAGAGGTCATGAGTTCGTATCCTACCTTCAGCAAACCACCTTAAACTGAAGTTGCTCTAGGGTGACTGTCCCCTGTAGTTAGTGATTGGATGTCGTTTTGGATAAAAGCATCTGCTAAATGCTTTAAATGTAAATGGTCACAATTTCATCTTAGTGTTCCTGTGATTGTGTGGATGAATAAAGGCGTTCAAATGTTTCAATAAACACTCTGGTCAAATAATGCCATTACCCATAAATCATCAAGGATATGCCAGTTTGCTTGTAGAATATTTCACGACAGTGTTATGTTAACTGGGTGCTCTGCTGTATTGTAGAGCGTTTAGTTCTGCAGCCAGCTATTTTCACATTTGGAATGTGTGAATGCAGGCTGTTTATCTATAGAAACATGTAAGGTATCGCAACAAGTACCTGCACCAAACAGGTTAAGCAGAACTTTCCTTTGTCTTCTGAGACTCTTCTGAAAGTGCAGACATGCTGACTGACAGCATGTCAGACTCATAATGCAGAATAAATCGCTGAAGCCCTGTTGACTGTGCTCACTCAGACTTCTCCAGCATTCTCTTTGAGAAATTATGACTTTGTGGCATGCCTACACTGGTTTCAAAATAATGGTTGTGAGTGTGCACTAAACTACCACTTGGTTGAGCCAAACCGCAGGATTTTGAACCTTATCCACTAACAATTGTGTTCTCTCAGGACATGTGACGTGGGATGAATACCGGGTGAAATTTTTGGCCAGCAAGGGCTTCAATGAGAAAGAAGTGGCTGAGAAGATAAAGAATAATGAAGAACTCAAAGTGGATGAGGAAAGTAAGTGAAATGCAGCAGCGGTCCATCAAACAACTTCACAGTAATATGTAAATATACTGTAAAATGTCTTTGATACAATAAAGTATACAGTTTTACTTATATTTTAAGGAACGTTTTACAGTACACCCATGTATTTTTGCCTACAGCCCAGGAAGTCTTGGAGAGTCTGAAGGATCGCTGGTTCCAGGCAGATAACCCTCCAGCTGACCAGCTGCTGAATGAGGAGGAGTTCCTCTCCTTCCTCCATCCAGAGCACAGCAGAGGAATGCTCAAATACATGGTCAAGGAGATAATCAGAGACCTAGGTAAGCATGATAGATCTGCTTCAGAAATTAGATTAGATTAGATTCAACTTCATTGTCATTACACATGTATAAGTACAAAGCAACGAAATGCATTTTGGGTCTAACCAGAAGTGCAATAAGCAGCAAGTGCAGGATAAAGGTATAAGTTATGCATATACGTAAGATGATATGTACAAGAAGTAACTGAATAATATTTACAGATGGATGTACAGTAGTATGAACATAATGTACAGTATGAAAACAGTATGAATATATGAACATAATACAGTTTGTATTAACTATAAACAGGAATTACAAGTGGATGAACAATTTTACAGATTGCTGCAGTGATCATAAACATGCAATTGATGTGAACAAAATGTAATTTTCTACTATTATCTACTATTAAAAAAATATACAGTTTAATTATCTACTATTCGGGGATTGATATATGTATAAAAGTGTATTATCGGAAATGTACAAGCGTATATGTGCAATGGATATGTATATAAATCAGGGACCTTGAGCCTGCTTACACCTGGTTGTTTCAGGCGATGAAGACCTGGATTGAAAAATGACAACACAAAGTAAAGATAACTCTAACTGTTACTTTTTAAGCTAATTGGTTGTTGCACTAAAGTGGACTTCTAAATTAAACTCTGAGAAGTAGTTCATGTTAGGAGTCACGTCAGTGCCTCTTTAAAGTTATTGTAGTCTGTATTATTTTTTTGCCTATTTGTAGTGTTATGTTGACACACCATGAAGGGCATCTGGTGTTTTCACATGGTTTTAATAATCTCCCTGAACATGCTGTCGTGAATCTCATGAAGTGATTTTGTTTTTGTTTGGCTTAGTTTGTGCCTAACTTGGGCATGCTGTTATTTAAATCTCCTGTTTTTAACTGCTGTGTTTGGCAGATCAAGATGGAGATAAGGAGCTGACTCTGTCTGAGTTTATCTCCTTGCCAATGGGGACTGTGGAGAACCAGCAGGCTCAGGACATTGACGATGACTGGGTCCGCGAGCGGAAGAAGGAGTTTGAGGACGTTATTGATGCAAACCATAATGGCATTGTCACTATGGAAGAGCTTGAGGTGGGTCTTCTTTTTTCTTCTTATTGTGTGTGTGTGCGCGCGCGTATATATGTTATACATATGCATATGATACACAAGCATACACATTTATATCTCTGAAATAATGTGTGTATGTGCATGTATTAAAACCTGATGTTTCATTGATCCTTATGCTTGCCCATTTTTCCTGCTTCTAACACATTAACTGTTCTTGCTGCCTAGTACATCATACCCCTTGCTAGTGCTCACTGTAATGTGTGTGTGTGTGTGTGTGTGTATTTAGATATAGATGGATAGATAGATAGATTGATTGATTGATGAAACTTGATATAATCAAACAGCCACCAGTGCTATTTACTAGCTTTTGATACATTTTGTAATATAAAATAT
>JBBPDE010000134.1:4034051-4058470 GCA_037974605.1 Nannopetersius ansorgii
ATATTCCTGTCATTGGTACAGGTTTCTGATGAGCTGTATATGTGTTAATTTATTTATCATCTGTTAATGTCCTTTATGAACTGGTTGTTTTATAGTCTAAAGCTATATAAAATATATGCATAGATATGTATTTTTCTCATGTGTACAGGTGGGTAATGAGCTGTGTATATGCTTAATCTATTTAAATGTTTATTTATTTATTTATCTGTTTGTGTCGTGTACTATAGCATTCGTGCAATGTAAGATCGTCTACTTAACCTAAATCAATAGGAGAAAAAGAAAAACAAGGCTGTGGATGGAAACGCGCTTCTGACTTGTTTTGTTTTTTTGCAAACTCAGCCCGCCATTTTGTAGGATATAGCCCGTGTCTTTGGTGACTTACACAGTGTGAGATATTAAAAAGGGGGGCAGATCGTTAAAAAACAGAACTGCACCCACAGTCCGGGTGGGGAAACGCAAGGTGCCGCGGAGGAATGCGTGAACACGCCCGTCGGGCACGAGCACGCGCGTTCACGGACACCCCCCCCTTCTCTCTCTCTCTCGCTCTCTGTCTCTCTCTCTCTCTCTCTCTCTTGGTCTCTCTCTGTGGTTCTGTGTCTATTTTCCCTCTATCTCCCTGTTTCTCTCTTTATCCATTCTCACTGTGTCTGTTTCTCTCACTCACTCGCTCTCTCACTCTCTCTCTCTCTCTCTCTCTCTCTCTCTCTCTCTCTGCGTTTCTCTCTCTGTGTATCTCTCTCTATCTCTCACACCGTTTCTCTGTCACACTGTTTCTCTATTTCTCACACTGTTTCTTACTCTCCTCTCATGTTTCTCTCTCTCTCTCTCTCTCTCTCTCTCTCTCTCTCTCTCTCTCTCTCTCTCTGTTGCTGTCAGAAAGCTGAGGGAAATTCACAAAGCAGTATGTCTGTTAAAGTCACATAATTTCAGCCAAAGGTCAAACCGTGTCCAGTAAGAGAATTAGAGACACTCCTGTTGGTCAGTCTTCTGTTACTGTTTCATATTTAATGATACATACAGTAATGTAAAGAGCCCAAAATCGACAAGTTTATATGTTTTTGTTCACTTTTGTCCATGTTGGTGTGTTTTTTAAGTAACAAAAACTATTACAAATCATTATTCTATGGCAGTTTTATCCCTAAAAATAGACATAATCAGGCTGTTTTATGTAAACAACCTCTGTTGTTATTGGCTTCCCGATTTTTTGTCTCAGACTGAAACACTATACCTTTATAATAAATAAACGTGTATATATTTGTGTGTGTGTAATCATCAACTATATGTAAAAATACTGGTTTTGCGACCTCACAAAAAACAGCGTAATTTCCATATTCCATAAGGTGTAATGTGTTTGTGTGAGTAAATGCATAAAAAACAAGTATATGTGAATGGAAAACTTTTGTAACATCACAAAAATTAAACACAAAATGGGCTGTTTCTGTAGCTTCATTTCTGTACATGGAGTGTAATGACCAGAGAATCAGTGGTACATTATTGAAGGTTTAAAAGTGTTTCCTGAGCAGAAAAGGTGTTTCCTGACCAACTCTTTTATTTAAAGCAGACCAATGTATTTATGTACTTTTTCTCTCCCCTGTGATATGGGCCTTTTAAGCCAAAAATCATTCTGTCCAATCGGAGAGCAATTGAGGGCATGCTTCTACTGGGCAATCCTCATCCTTTTATTCAGCTTAAGTTTGCTGAGAAATCCTGCTTTGTGAAATAGACCCCTGGTGATGAGAGCAGATGCCCTGCTATCGTAAAAAACAATAAAAACAAGCGATGTTCTGTGTTTTTAAGCTTTTTTGGCCACCATGTTTCACTCTTTTCAGTAACATTCTGTTAGTTGGGAATGCAGTTTGGGCTTGTATCTGCCCTTTAATCTGTTAATCAGTGGGTTTCTTTCGTGGATGTGAATATTCTTGAGCGGTGACTCTGAATAATTCTGTGTTTATGAGGCTTCTGTTAGGAGATAACAGCTTTATCTTATCACAAACCGCAGATAACCTGGTAATGGAATAACTTGCATGTAATGTGTAACAGCAGAACCGGGAGAAATACGTTTTGAACCTTGCAGAGTAAGAATTTAACACTTACTTGAACTGTTTATTTTAAAGCTATAAACAGCCTTTGGGGCCTATTTTTGGCCTGAGCAGAAAGGGCAGAAGCCGGGTGGGGGTTGGGGGGCTGTTTGGGAAAGATCTAAGTCCTTTCCTGAAAGTGGTACTGAGGATGATGGACTTCTCAGTAATTGGTGATATTTTTAGTGCTGAGCTTTTTACCGTAATATTCAAGTATGTGAGGAAATATGAGGGAAAAGTGTTTAATGTGGTTATTGCAGTGTTGAGTGACTAAAGATTGTACTGACATTGGCTTGTCTGAAGAATCAAACAGCCCTCAAAATTTGACTGTATGCGAAGCCTGTAGAATTGAGTGAGTTTTGCAGAGGGTTGTTTGTTGTGTTCTGTTGTGTTAATGTGATCTGCTGCAGCTGCAGTGTAAGTGAAACTGCTCTCCATTATCTTGTAAACGGCTCTCAATACAGTAAAGCATGCAGGTGAGACACGAGATGGAACAGCCTGGATATCTCAGATGGCTTTGTTCTGTCAGTATGATGATGCAGTTTGTGCTTTAAATACACTTAATGGCATTTTATATTCTAAAAGAGAGAGATACAGTCTGTATCTATGCACAGATAAACTTGCACTCTCAAAGCGAACCAACGGGAATGGCTTAGAAAACAAATTGTTAAATTAACATAAAAAATCAAGACACATTTCATGCCCAATTACAATTTATGTGCTGAATGTTAACATAATTTGTGGTCTGTGCTAACATTATTGCACATTTTTATGGAGAAAATAAATAGAATTTGGGCTCTAAAGTTTTCAGAAAAGGTCACATTTGTTGACTGACGAGGAAACGGCACTTTATTTTCATTTAAATAGAACATCAATGCACACACGTATTTGAACAAAACCTTTTTAATTAAAAAGGTTTTAAAATGAAATGACTATTTTTAAATTCTCAGCTGCTGTTTACGCTGTCAGATGGACAGTGGTCCAAAAACACCTCGTTACATTGGCGTGCACTGAAATACGTTTAGATAATCATGTGTTATAGATGTAAATGAGAATCATGCATCAGCGCTGGGATTAAAAAAAAAAATTTGCTAAACATGGTTTCAGTTTAAAGCATTTTTTGAGTGTTAACTGATGAATTATTAGTGGTTCCATAATTAGGTCCTGCTGAGCTGTTGTGTTGACACCTGCAGCTGTGTGAGCCAAACCTGTTAGTTTTCTTGCTCAGCTTTGAGCGCTTGGATTCCCGACGTGTGGAAATTTGACGACACTCGGCCCGAACACGTCTTGGCTACTTTCTGCGTTCTGAACTTTCTCAAAGTTTGTTAGTCTTTTAGCCTCCTGTGTTCAGGCTCATGTTTTGCAATCTGTTTTGTCATCACATGACATACTAACTGTCAAACAGGCACCTGGCATAATGAGGTTGGTACTGGGGGGGGGGGGGGGGGGGGTGGTGGCGGGGCTTGTTTTTTTGTTTTGTTTTGTTTTGTTTTTTTTTTCCTTTACTTTTGCAAACCTGTAATTCTGATCTGGCTTGTGTGTATTTTGCCGTCGAGTTGCGAACACAAAGCCAGTTACAATCTCTTGTAAGAACCGCAGAAAATCGCCCAATGAATCAACACCCCTCCCTCCCTCCCACCCCATTCACTAGCCTCCTTCTAACGATTGTGCAATGTTCCTCCATCTGTGTATATCAAATCTTTCAAAGGCCATCGAGTTCACGGATCACGTTCAGTCTCCTCCATTTCCTGCGCCTTTTGTGCGGAGCAGAGCTTTATCAATGAGACGGACGAATGCGGAGCAGGGAGCGGTGGCGCAGGAGGCCATTTTCCCCCCTCGTCCCCTCTTTCCACAGCACACGCTGCTCGTATGTTACATAAGATGATTCCTATGGCTGCATAAGCCCCTCAAAGAGAACAACAGGGAGGGAGGGAGGCAGAGAGAACGAAACATGGATGGAAACACAGATCAGGGCTTTTTCTCCCCATTTCCAACGCGTTTGCCTCAATTTGGAGGGAAAGAAACGCAGCATTTTCCAGCATTATCATTCTGCCACAGGAACACACACACAGATAGGTCCAGCAACATTAGTTTGACAGTCCATGGAAATGAGGCTCTTTGATATGCAGGACATTTTTTTTAACCTGCCGCGTAATCTGAAAGGTATGTCTGGACAATTTCACGTTTCTCCAAGATGCAAATATTTTGCACAAAAATATTCCAGAGACTTTAAATATGCGAGCGGCCCATAAGCCCCTCCATAATGCAAGCCCGAAAAGCCCTGCCACAGATGTCATGTTACAAAACACGGGCTCCGATTTCTGCGCCCGTCTTTTGTGGCATATGCGCTGCGAGGGCTCGTTCCTGCCAGACTCTCCTGTGATGAAATGGCGGGAGTGGTTAGTGTGTGTGTGTGTGTGCGCGCATGTGTGTGTGTGTGTGTGTGTTTTGCACTGAAGGTACATCTGAAATGTGTGGGCTTTCCCGCCCTCTGTGATTATATAACATATACCAGCCGTGGCCAGCAGCCTCATTTAAAACACATTTTCTGTTTCTGTGCAGCGCGAGAGGGGTAGTCGAGCAAACAGGATGAATTTTTTTTTGTGTTTAACAAGAACGCAGCTTGTGTTTCGTTTCTTTTTTTGAGTATCCGTGACTTAAGATCCCCCGAGCTCACATTTCCCTGCAATTTCTTAGGAGTTGATGAGATTCAAAATCATGCTGTATACCCAGTATATTATGGTTATATTATGGTTTCAAGGGTAAATGGTGCTTTTGTAAATTAAATTAAGGGCTTTTGCTGATGAAATGTGTTTTCACGGGATTGAGACTCCAAGTTCCCAGTCTTAGCATTGCTCTCGCCAGAAAACAATCACTGTACTATTAATTATTGCATTAATAACATTGATGATTCCTCCTAAGCCCTGGTGCGCCATCATAATAGAATCTTACGAACCTAATGTAGCTTGTTTTTATGTTCCATTCAGTTTTCTCTACATGAAATTACATGAAAATGAATCTTACGCAGTATTGCACAGGGTGCATCACCAGAAAGGTTTTTAATGAGAGATTTTACATTTTGTGTTACTGACTGTTCTTAAACCTTCTCAACATGTTTAGAAAAACCAGTATGTTGTTAACCACAACTTAAAATGACAGACAATTCTGTATGGAGGAGTGTTCATAGGACTACATGACAGTGATTCATGACAACAGACACAATCCTTTATAACTGTGTACGAAGGGTTATTTCAATTCCAACTTCATCTGTTATATTCCCAAATGGGCTAAAGGGACTAAAGCAGCCTTTATAAAAATCTGAATGGCATTTTACAAACTTCAAACATTCATTCTATAGAACTACTCAAGTACGGCATATAAAAAATGATATAACCATAATTTAAAGCTTTGTCGCTACTGCAGAAAATATCCAGTAGGTGTTGTATTAATAATCTCTGCTCACATGCGATATGTTGCTATAGAAGCCAAGATTGTAGCCTCTGAATGTAAATCCAGATGGAAAGAATGTAATGTAATTAGAATCGTTGTTTTATTTTAAACAAAATGATCTTTTTGAATGATTTTAGTCAGGGTTTTAGTTAGTGCTGGCAAAAATGATGGCAGGTGCTTTTCTCTTTTCATCCGCTGCCTGGATCTGAGCTCCTTGTTTTGGTGCAACCTTCACCAGACTAATATTACGCATGTGATTCACTGTCCTATATTTGAGATGATTCATCAAACTTGTTGCTCCTTCTTAACAACCTTTTGTTGTACATTTTACACTGAGCAGTTTTCTTGTCATCATGAGTTCTCCCACTCATGTAATCTCATGTATCGCTGTTCTTTTAGCATCAGTGCCTGCATGAAAAGTGCAGTTTATAGGCGTAAATGACATGGATACGTGGACTACAGCGGCTAAACCTTTTTTCTTTTCACAGTTTACCATATCATAACAATCGCTGTTCTTTTTCAAGGCCATTGTTGATCAGTTTTTACAGCTTTGAGACTCCGAGTTCCCAGTCTTAGCCTCGCCCTCGCCCAAGATATTGGCCAACACTACATACCAACGCTAAATGCATTCTTATACTGTAACAAGCCTCTGTACTGATAGGTTACACACTCTGAAATGAGTTTGCCCATGGTGTGTTGGAACGGTGATCGCTTTAAGAGGGATCCTTGTAAACCACAGGCTTAATCTCATTATTCATTACCTTCTAATGTAATTTTATGTGATATAATTAGCATTAATACCCCTAGAGCCTGTTTGCATGCAGCAGTTCTAACAGAAGGAGTTTATATCTGCTTTTTTGTGTTTGCCTGTTTTCCTGTTGGTCTAACAGGTCAGGCGGACAGCTTCTTGAGTCAGAAGCCAGGATGTCAAACCATCAAAGAACTCGACTGTTGCCTTCAAGCTGAGGATGCCCAGCAGCAAAGGTGTACTTTCCCACGCTGCCCTGTAAATGCCTGAGGACAATAGAACTATTGCCAAGGTAGTACCAGTGATCTGTTCTCATACAGCTCCTGAAAGCTTAGCGTGTTTTATTTACACCCATCAGAACGAAATGTCTGACTGAGGGTGAGCTGTTGTGTGTTACAGTGCTGACACTGTGAATGTCCCGGTTATAATAATTCCATAATTTATCGGTTTTAGGACGGGTTTTGGGGTTGAATATACAAAAATAAAAATAGGAGGGATCGTATTTCATCATTATTGTGATACATTCCATCACAATGTGCATTTTTATGCATATCACTGATTTTGGCAGTACTTATAGAACACCATTCAACTGCATGTTCAATACAGAGATCCTGTAACGTTTTATTGATTGGTTTTAGTGCTAAATAAACAACGGCAACAGACTAAAAATAAAACCTTCATGATGATGATGATGAATGAGAATTCTAATTTGTTACACCCTTAGCATTAGCGGGACTCCTTAAAGCTGCCTGTTAATACAGTGCTGTTGTCCACTGAATATATTTTAAAGCTCTGTAATGTATAAAACTACAGTTAAATATAAAACATGTTAACAGATATTAAAGGCCTGTAAAATACCCGTCACCCCTAGACTGTATTATGATGCTACATTTTTCATATTTCCTCCACCTCCACCCAAGATACACCATTCTTTGACGTGACTGTTTCTGTGTTCTGAGCTGGTTATGGTTGAATTCCTTTTATTTTAATTAGCTGTTAAAAATACATTCTCTTGACTATAGCAAAACCTTACACCACTGGCAGTGTAATTTTCTATCAGAGGGTTAAAACTTCTTAACATTTTTTACTCTATGTTCATTTAATGATATTTTCTTGTCATTTTGGACCATTTTTATTGGACCATTCGTGGTGAAATTATCACACAACGCAGTGGGCAACAGATATATTCATAAGGTGTAATGAAATTAAATAGACTTAACAAAAGGAGTTTTGAACATGAGAGCAATAAAATGCAAATGGGTAAGATTTGAAAATGGCATTTTTGCTTGAATTTCACCATAAATGGGAGAAAAACAAGTTGTACCTTGATCTCAAATACGAGTTAAGGGCACCAAGGTCTTGTTTTCGTGAATGCAAGCCTGACCGGCGTGTACTGAGCAGCCCCCAGGGGCCGGTCCGCAGCTTACACTCGTCAGCACTGTTGGTAAAACACTGAAAACAGGGCTGCTACTGGCCGCTAGTTCACCTGCCCTGTTCTGATGAACTTCTGCCTGGCCGAGTCGCGCTCCAACACCAGCTATGTGCATAATAATGAGACGCTACAGCTGCTCTCATTGGCTGGCTTGTGTTCCTAGGCTGTGGAGCAGCTATTCTCTAAAGCCACAGGATTGTCTTGCTCACTGGAATGAATCTGATGGAATATTTGGAGGGAGAAGAAAGTGCCAAGCAGAGGAGTCTTTGCTGAGGAATATTAATGAAACTTACGAGAAATGTGTGTCTGCAGGCAGTTGTCAAAGTACTTTCTAGACAGAAGAATATAAAACATAAAAACAGAATTGACGCATGCCTCACTCTGAAGGTAGCGGTTCAGCTGCATACATTTTGGATACATTCTGCATACATTTCACATCTAAAAACCTGTCTACATTCCACTGCCCTGTGAATGGTTCATCCAGTAACCTTGTGTATTGAGTGTGGGTTTTTTAAATACCTGAATCATACCCAAAAAATCGTGACGAATCACAGTGACATTGGAGGCTGAACCATTTCTTAAAGAATCCTAATCGAGATCAGAGGTTTACCGTTAAACTGTTTTAAACCAACATTAAAAACCTTCATATTGTCCACAGCTGTACCGTCTAGATCCGATTGTGTGTTCGTGGGGTTTGTTTGAGTTAGAAAGTGACGCGTTACATAAAGTGGTCATATTCATACATGGACCTGCTGTTTGTTGACTCTAGAACTGACCTCTAATGATTTTTGTCTTGCTTGTGGATCGCAGGCGAACGTCCGAGCGCGAGGTGACCTCTCAGGACCAGGGTGGGGTCTGTGTGATCATAGACCTGGACAAGATGTGTGCACTCACTTTATTGAAGGTATTGTCCCATGGTCTTACATTCATTCAAAAGCAGCTCCAACACATTACAGATCCTTGCTGAGCAGGTGCTTCAGCTCGGCAGGTTACATACGTACGACGCCAGCCTTTTAATTGGACAATAATTATTCTTTTTTGTCGAGTTTGGTGAACAACACTTTAAGCTGAAAAAGGTTCAGGTGTTAAAACTCGCTTTGGAAGTATTGGACACAGCTGGGCAAAAAGAGTCAAAATGCAACTGAAAGAAAGATCAATATAAGAGATAGAAAACAAATGAAAGAACAGGCCGATATGCAAAATATAAAGGTTAAAAGTAATGTTGCCAACAATGTATTTGTGTCACGTCCAGTTTCGTAAAGCATTTCTAACACAGTATTGGGCAAAAGGAGAGCTGTTTATCTGGGCTGTAATAATGTGTCACTTGTTCAAACATGATTTTAAGTGTTTGAGTCTATTCTAGGAAGTATTTACAGTTACTATCCAGTAACTGCTTCAACTAAATCATTAAATTGAGTCAGTTGCTGCTGAGCAGTGAGATATCAGAAATCAGGAATCTTTCTCTAATCAACATATTCATATTTTTTTAGGTTGGTACTCTTTACAGTATCCCTTCCCTTTGTTTGTGTATGTTGTGTACATGATATAGTGCTTTTGTTTATTTATTTTGTGTAATTTTGTTTGTGTTTTGGTTATTTGTGTTCTATATATTATATGGTGCTTTTGTTGGCAAAACACACTGCTGAGATTAATAGTTCTAAACTTTTCTCATCCCATGAGGTTACTTTCTAACTTCAAACGCACACATATGAGTGTTTGCATGGAACATGGGTTACTGTGTGGTTATTAATTAATTTACCTTCCCATGTCCTTAAGGCGGTAAGTTGTGCGGTGCAGTTTTTCTCTGTATCTGTGAAAACTGTGGGGCCCCACAAACCAGGTGAGACTTCAGAAGCAAAGTGTGTTGATTTGTGTGAGAAGCGAAAGGCTGGTAATCCCCCGTTAGTGAGCTGGTGTTTTTATTAGCTTACGCAGTGAACACGAATGGGATGTGCCTTAGGACCGAGGGAGGCCGTTCCTCTGAAGTCAAGAGTAGACAGAGTGCGTCCTCTGCTGGACAAGAAGGGGAACTGTTGGAAACTGACAAGACTACATTGACAAAAGTATTGGGACACACCTTATTGTGAGCCATGCCTTCTTGTGCAACATCAGTGCCTGACCAAAATCTTGAGGAAAGACTTTCAAGAACAGCTGTTATAGCAACAATGGGGAACCAATTCCATATAAAAGTCTATGGATTTGAATGCAACGTCATTAAAGTCCCTCTTGCTGTAATGGTAATGTGTCCCAATACTTTTGTTCATGTTGTGCACAAACAATGGTCTATATGTCTGTGTGAAGATATTAAATAGTCTTCTAATGTTTCTTGTTTTCAGTGAATGTCTGTTTGTGCATTTTCTTTTAGAAATCGAACACAGGATCTAATTGCTTATGTATTAATGATCATATCTTGAATATGCATTTCTGGAATCCCCACAGAAAGCCCGTGTTTGGCCTCTGCCTGGTTCAAGTAATCCAGGATAGGTTGGTTCTAACTAGTACGGCCTATTCTTGATTACTTGTTTCAGGAGGAAGCTTCTAGCAGCAAAGGCTCTGCTGTCCTCTACTCCGATGGCCTTTAACTGGAGGGAAGATAACACTAGTTTATCATCTTTATTAAGTCAAGATAATAATTAGCCTACCTGAAGAAGGGATGATAGATTAACACAGTACTGAGTACCACTGAACTATAGCTGTATGTGAGCTTTATATGTACATTATTTCCATTTCTTTTACTGTTCTTTTACTGTGTTTGAAGACTGTTTGTAATTTCTACACATCTTTTTTGCATTAAATTTGACCCTGTATTGTAAGCGAAACAGTATTTTCAGTCTTAAGAGCTTGTAACAAGTCCAAGGAGATTTTTAATAGTGTTGTTTATTTTATTTTTATTTTATATTTGCAGAGATATCCATCATTTTGACAATAATTTTGATACAAAGAAACAATTAGTAAATATGGTGGTTGCAATCGAAGACGGATTACTTGATTAGTTTACCTAGATCATTTTATTATTATTGTTATTTTTTTATTATTATTATTATTATTATTTTATAGTTGCTTGCAAATATAACAAAAAATTGGCCTACTAAAATATTTTACTACTGAAAAATGTTATATCAATCTTTGTTTTTCTGGCTTGAGAAAATAAGTGGCTGAGTTCTTAGATAAGATGAAAGACTGAATACATGTCTGACGGTTGGTTTTGTCAAAAGGACAGATTCCGAACTGTTTGTACGTAGACGAGGGGGCATTTTATGATCCTTTTAATTTGATTCATAGCATTGTCATAGATGCAGACTCAAACCTGTTACTGAAAATAAATAAAAGTAAGTCATTATTCTGTGCAGTTATTATATCGAAATAGCAGTTTAAAGGGGCGGCAGGGTTAACTTTACATAGAAATCACACTGATCTGCACTCTTAAGTCTAAACCTCTGAATGCAGTGTAAATAACAGATGTTTGTGTGTCTTTCTCAGGGAGCTTCCTTAAAGAAGAGCACCAGGAGCTCCACTAAACCTTGAACTTGGAGAACTTTCCTGTGTCTTCCAGTCCGAGAACACTGTGTGTAACCCGGACATATCTTCTGTTCTTGCCTCTTTTTCAGGGATTTCACAGTGTTATGGTGACCCTGGTGTCACCTGTTTATGTGGAGTACATAGTCATAATTATTAGTATGACCTGTAAACTGTTAGACTGTGATCTTCAGGTTTGACAAAAATGACATTTTCCTTGTACCTCGAATATTGGCACATTTGTTCAATTGGTAGTAGTAATGTTACTGCACCTGTAATCCGTGCAAAAATACACAAAACAGTAAAAGAAGCAGTATTTGTGAACCTTTATATACAATGTAAAGGTCAGTGGGTGTAACAGTGATGAGATGTTTACATTGTGTAATGTATAAACACATTTTAGTCATTGCACTAAAAGGCCTCAGACCTATAATGATGTGCGTAACTTTTCTGCATTTAACACATCGTCACTGTCAAAGCAAAATCTCCAAAAACGTAACTTTACCGGAAAAGGAAAAGATACTTTAAAATAACGATATTTTAAAACAAGTCACTTTGGGTAGTCACTTTAATCATAACATTTTGTCACTGGTATTTTCAAAATATGGTTTTGTTCCAACAGTGTACACTTAATGATGTGTTATAGATACTTGTAACCTGTGAGGATCTGTAACATAGATCTACCTCAAGAATGCCAAAAAATCCCTATGGGTTTATGTTGGACTTTTGATCTTGCCATTGACATGGAATGTAACTAACAAGCATATTGTGTCTTTTGCATTCTTTTGTTTTGTATAACAAACCTGAATAAATTGCTTTGTTGAAGGACCAAATACAGTGTGTTGTATTCCTGAGTGGTTGGATAACGTCGTAATTAACACGACTTCATGCCATTGCATTATCAACTCGTTAGTATTTGCCTGTTTGTCAGTGTGCGGTATTTTCACACCTAAACAGCATTTAGAACTGCTTACAGCTTAAGAAAAGCCAATTTCTGAAATGTACTTTTAAAAAGTCTAAGACTTGTTAGTTGCTCAGGAACTGAGTTTCAGTTCCTCTCTGCAGCATTCTGATCATTTGACTCATTTTAACATGACGGTTCTTGTGCAAAACTTTGTGCACCCTGGTCAGATGATGTTTATCTGTTTTCTGTGCATAGTTTTATTTACAATATTTACTTGCTAGATGTAACATATTGAGGGGGAAAAAAATTAACGTAAAAGGTGCATCGTGCAAGAGTTTAGGTACATGCTGTATTATGTGTTCTGTTTTGAACCCCAATATACTCAATTCAGCAAATACAGAATTGTGAATTAAAAGCCACAGGAATGTTTCCCCTTCGAGGAAAAACATTTACATATTTGACGAGATAATCAACAAATCATGCAGACTGGAGTAACATAACTTTTGAATACATTGAATACAGCTGTGTGTAAGTAAACTGGAATGCCTATTGTGCGTCTAATGCTGACAGATGTTCAGTTGTGTACACACAGCTGGCGCAGTCTGCACAGAAAAGCACTGGCAACTGAATGGGACGCTCCTTCACGAGCCTGAGGTCACCATGTGCAATACCAAGTGTAGGCTAGAGGGGTATAAAGGCCACTCTGGATCAAAAGAGCCACCACAAACTATAAAAAGATTTTTATTTTAGTTGCATGAGTGATGGAAATGACTTAGAAAGATGATTATAAAACAAAAAAACATTTATGGCTTTTGCAGAGATGAGTGAAAAAACATCTGATAGCACCTTGATATAAAAAAAAGTTTACAGATATATTAACAGCTTCGTCATAAATCCTTTTGTAAACATAGCAAACTAATATAAAATATTCCTGACAACAAAAATAAAACGTGGAAAATAAATGGAACGTCTACAGGCAACTTAGAAATCTAACCCAAGCAAACATCAGTGACGGCAGGAGAATGCAGGGTGGCATGCTTGCATGTGTTGTTAAAGACATCTATGAGGTTAAAAGTCATTTTCACAAAAGACAGCTTTTTCTGTTTTAAACAAACAAGGGCCTGCTATAAAAAAAAGGGGGGGGGGGTGGAAAAATAATATGTGAACTGTTTGCTGTGGGTTTGAGTCAATAAAGTGGTAATTTGTTAATCAAAAACAAAAATGCTGTAAAGTTAAATGTCTCGTTTGAGAATCCTTCACGATGTGGTGTGGTCATATTTTATAAGCCAAGATCTGAACTTTCAAGCACTAATTAAATACTTGGCTCCACTTTAAATGGGGAGACAGTCCTGGTTCTTCCAATTTTCAGCTCCATTTTGGAGAGGCAGTTACATTGTAGTGCCTGTAGGTGCCAGAAAATAACTGCTGCACCATTTAAGACAGAATGGAAAGTGTCGAAAGGAGCCAAACAGAAGTGACTTGGATTTTACAGCATTGTGCTAAGTGGGTCAATGCAATGTTTACAAAACATCCCAGGAACGTCCTTACTGGGCGGCCCCAAATCATGTCCTGCCCTCACAGGACGGTGTGTTGGAAAACGCGGGGACTGTTTATCATGTTGCTTTAAAGTGGAAGGGAACAACCATGTACAACATAGAATGAGGTGATCTTGCTGAGTCAGCTGGCCAGGAGAAAACTCACTAGAACAGAACATTAACTGCATGGAAAATGGCATTTCACAAAGCTGGCTCTCACAGTTGGCTTGATAACTTATTTCAGAGGGTCCAAAAAATGTCCCGATAGTAACGAGCTTCGGTCTTCGGAGAAAACTCACCGCGTGAAATGTCCTCGAAGACACTGCTGACGAGAAACTTAATGAAGACACACACACGTAGACAGCCAGGCACAGTAAATAGATTGACAAGGAACAAAGATAGTAACCATTGAGGCGTGGTCTTGTCTCACCACACTGTTGCAAAGAAAAGGAAATAAATAAATTAAAAAATCACCGTAAAACACTGTAGCTCTATCTCACACGGAGAGTAGTTTTTATTATTGCTACAAGTCGTTGCCACGTAACGTAAAATGGAAATTTATGGAAGTCGACACGAACTGTACACAAACGCATGTCTTGCTTTGAATTTTTTTTTTTTTTACTTTTACATAAAATATGCATATTAAATTACGAAAAAAGGAAACCACATACATAAACACTTCACTTTGCATGTACTTTGCACAACTATGTTACCGAAAGATGTGTACGTGTTCGGACAGCAGGAGAACGTTCGGAGGAAGATGAACGGAAGACTGGGAATGGTTTTCGAACGTCGATGGAGGAACGGCGTGTCTACTTTGCAACTACTCAAAACAGGGAACCAATGTTGATGTGTTCAGCAACAGAAAGAGGTGTGTAGAAATTCGGTGGGTCGACAGTGCCCACTGCAAAACAAGTCCACTCACTGTGTTCTGTCCGAAAGGAATTCTGGGATCAAAAGGTGAATTTTGTCTGCAGCAAAAAGTATTTCATGGGAATCTTCTGGTGCCAAAAAGGGAGTGTCCAGTGAGTGTTTGCATAAAAAAAGACTACTGTCCATCATCACTAGCATCAGGGTGTAGAAAAGGTTGGTACCTGACGGTTAGTCCCGTCCTCTACTACCACCAATACGGCTCAGCCTTGACTGCCGCAGGAGGACAGGCTGTCATAGAGGGAGTCGCTGAGGGACTCGGGGGTTTCTAGAACCTGGGGGTGGCTGGGCGAGAGAGCATCATCGGGCCTCTCTCTCACCAGTTCTAGCCCAGGATCTCTCGCTGCATCGGGGTTGACGGGACCGCGAGGCTTGCCTCGGCGTGCTTGGGCCACTTGGGGAAGGCTTCTGGGGTCACCATGGCGACCGACTGCGGCTTCACTAGTCTTGGTGCGCTGTCAAGAAAGCAGAAAGTACACTAAATGTTTTAAAGGGCTTTAATATAAAATCAAAGAGGCACAAAATTATTTTTCTATAACTGAAATCTTAAGCACAAATAATACATGCACAAAGTGTTATGGAAAAATGAACTGAAGTGGGTTGCATAGCTAAAAACATGCATCTTCAAGTCTGAATTTTGCCCATGAATGAAAATCAAGTTTTCACAAAAACAATGTCACAGTACATTTTTTTCTGGCATCTGTCAGACAGACAACAGACAAAAAAGAAGCATGACATGCACAGAATGATGTCAAGTGGAGCTCTTAGGTTTCCCTCACTTGTTAGGTACACCAACCTTATAGCTTCAGGGTGCAACCTCAGACACCAAACATGACTTGGCTGACTAATTGATATTTTTGTGCATTGTTGGTTTAAACTGGATTTTCGTGTGCTCTATACAGTTTCAGGGACCTGATCCAGCTCTCTAGGTGTTAGGGCAGAGAATTCCTAGGACTGGAGCTGAAAAACACTGATCTGTATAATAGCTTCAATGGCAATCGGTACATGGTTTATAAGGATTCTCATCAATTTAAGTTTACACACGACATTATATTGGCTTGGCCTTCTTAACCTGGTCCTGGTCCAGGTGCGAGAAGAGAGACTCACCCTCCTGAATGAGCTCTTCTGGGTTACTGGTTCTAAGCCCTCACCTACTCCGAGATAAACATCGGATGACTCCGTCGATCCTTTAAGGTTGGGGAAAGTCCAGTTTTTTGTAGGGCCAGATCTCATCGGTGCTCCACAGACATCAGTGCCTTAAAGCAAAAAAAAAAAATGAACAAAAAAGGGGGAATTCCACTATTTCTCTACCGACTCAGAATTGTTGACAAGGGTGGTCACAGGAATGAGATGTCCAGAACGTTTAATACCTCTAAACGCCACATAACAGGAAGCTATTACATGAATTACATGTAAACCTTCCAGAACTAATAATATTGCAACATCTTGTTCAGACTTCACTGCTGCTGCTTACTTACTGTATTGTCTCGGATTTACATACCAGTCACACTTCTATACTGTCCATTTATTGTATTATTTCTAGCATCCCCTACAGTTTGCTCATTGCTAGTCACCTACACTATATTAATATGCAACATAGGCCCCTTATAGGGGGTGTGAACACACTACAGCACAACGTGTAAACAATGTGAAATTCTTTCTCTGCATTTAACCCATTTACCAAGGGAAGGAGGGGGCTGCCACAAATGAGGGGCACCCTGGGAGCAGTCTGTGGAGATGGTGCTCAAGGATACCTCAGCGATGAGACTAGCAGACCTGGGATTCAAACCCACAACCTTCTGATTGCAGGGGCAATGCCCTAACCACTACGCCACCAGCCGCCCATAAATGGTTGTATTTATGTTGGGCATATGAGTTTTAGTTGTATCATAAATCACACCAACGATGCCATACTAGTCATTCTGGAAGGTTTACGTAGCATCCACACTATACGGTTACATTACTGTTATATTGTTGTGGGGTCTATTTATTGTGTTTTGTATCGTTTCTGTTGTAACTTGTGCTCTGTTGAACGTAATGGTTCATGGAGTAACATTTTCTCATCACCCTATGTACATGCACACAGCTGCTGATGACCAAGTAACCTTGAGCCTTGAAATGAATGTGCTGCCAAGTGCCCAAGACCTTACTATATAGTTTTGTCATGTTTTACGATGTGTTTTTTTATATTCAAAACAGTATTCAGAAAAATAATATTTTCAGTGGATAGTAAATAAAATTGTTTATGTTGATCTCATGATCTGTGGTTCCTATCCCCAAGGCTTTTGTGTCTCTACAACACACCATTTCATATAAAACTCAGGCCAGGACTACAGCATCAGTGTCATTAATTAGCTGCTAACTGAAAAGCAGGGCACTGGCAGCTCATCACATCCACTCCAATTTCAACAAGCTACAAAAAATACCCCACAGAAAAACACACATTTGAAGCTGTACCTTCATGACTCATATCAGCAGCCTGATTGGACGCAATTTTGCTATCCACCTCTTGACCCATGATGTAGTCTTCTTCCAAAGACGATAGCTCTCTCTCCAGAGTCCAAGCCTTGTGGGGAATTTTTATCCCTGAGCCATGTCTTCCCTGGGCAAAGGACGGATCATTCTCCCCTTGAGTCTTCCCTTTGGGGATGCTTTTACACCCAGCGTTGGCACTATAGTCAGGCAGAGGAAATGTGCCAATCCCACTGTCCAGGGTGTGTGTCGAGATTCCAGAGCCTGTAAAAAGCAGTTTGTTATTGAGTCAGCTAAAATGAAATGGGTGGAACATAAGAGTAATGATCAATTGAATTATACTGGCTACAGCTTATTCATCTAATGGGAATTGCCTCAAGTCCATAACAGCCTTTACATGGGACATAATAGCAGGTTCAATGCAAATCTTCCTTCAGAATATTTTGCAATCCAAAAGATCAGCAGTCACGGATGAAAGGGTGTGATTCACCATGAAAAGACGCTCGAAGAATAAACGTGAGGCCACTAAACGTGTTTACAGCTGAAGTGTTTACTCAATAAAGACTAGCCGATCAAGTCCAGGCATGTTTGTAAGCTAACCCAGTCACCTGATCCATCATCTTGGTGTGTGGACTCAAATCTTTAAGAGTGTGATCCTATTTGTGGGCATTAGTAAAGAGTCCTACCTGCAAAGCGCTCGTGGTGAATTGAGTCTGCCAAGTTCTCATCCGATACACCATCCACTTTACACATTAAAGTGGAACCCTGAGACAAATCGTAAAATTCACTGTTTAAAATTTACATTCAGTTGGAACGGTCTACATTTTGACTATCGGTGACAGACTTTACCTTTTCCATGTCTTCACTGCTCCGGGTCTGACTAACAACAGCCATGCTATGATGGCTGAAGACAGGTCTGGCTTTACAGTCGAATGAGAGGCGTCGATGTGCCACACTGACACCTCCAGCATCCTTTCCATCCACCCTTTGGAGAGGACGGAAAACATTACTCAGCAAGTCAGGAATGCTTTTTCACCTGTATAGTAACTCGGCAGGTATGTGCGAATATATGAGTGGGTGGGAGAGCTGTAGAGGGAATGTGTGAGAAAGCGCAGAATCATGCGTACCGGTTGAGCAGCTGCTGCATGAAGTTATCTGATGGCACTCCCCTGTACATTACAGACAGCTGTCCTTGGGCCTGGTCCATCACCACCTCACAGGAATGTCCCTTTCCTTGTCGGTCCAAAGCAACACCATTCACATACGCCCTTTCTTCTTCCAGAGCTTTGTGCAATCCCTCTGCTTTCTCCATCAGCATGGATATGTTTAAGCTCTCACTCTCCGGCTTCTTAGCAGATGCTTTAGAGTCCTTACCTACTGAGGAGATATTCAACTTCCACTCTCTCTTATCGTCTTTGCCTTTTGACGCCTCGGGTTTCCGGCTAAGAGCTGGCAGCTTGCTTTTCCTCAGGCCAAACCAATTGGCAATACCGTTAGAAGCCTTCTGTTTGACCTCAGTAACTTGACCTTTGTCCTGTTCTTGAAGCTTCAGCATATTTTCCTCGATGCCTTTCATGACCTTCTGCTCGATTGAGGACTGAGGGCTTGGCGCGGAGTGTCTTTTCTCTTCAGTTGACTCTACTGGTCTTGGTGGGGGCGGTGGAAGGCTCTCCCCAAAGGAATTCTTCTTCTTAGTGGCTCGGAGTTGACTCCTGTCCTCAGATTTGGACAAGTATCTTGGAATCTCTTGAGTAGGTTTGCCCTCTCGATTCGAAGATGGTGGTACAGTTTTAGTTGGGGATTTCAGAGGAATCTTGTTGGGGCTGCTGCTATGTGTGCTGGAAACATTTTTTCCACCATAAGAAAGACTATGCGGCGATGCATTTTTAGCATAGCTTCGCAAAGCTTGTGCAGCCTCCAAGTTGGTCGACGGTGGAGGCATTTTAGATTTCGGGCTTTCTGGCTTAGCAAGGGACATTCTGGAGGACTCGTTTTCCAGTTTAGAGATGACTGAGCTTGCAGGGAGAGGTCGGATTCCTGGGTCAGGAAGCTGATATTGACCTTGTTGTCTCACAGTGGGACTATCCATATGGCCTGAGAAAAATGACTTTTCATCGACAGAATCTGTATTTTTTGACAGTCTATGTTCTCCAGCTTTACAATCCGAGTTCCTGTCAGCAGTTTTACATTTGTCAGTGGTTCGTGGAAGCACACTTGCATTAGATTGCACTTCTCTTTTCTCAGTTGGCTGAGGACACGCTGCTGGGTCCTCGGAGTTCCTTAGCTTGCCAAGCGCAGCCAGTCTCTCCTTAAAGGAATGGCTGGATTCACCGGAGTGTCTGCCCATGCCTGTCTTCTTGGGAATGGGAGGTGGATCATTTCTTTTGACCGGTGATCCTGCAGTTTGTGTGTGCTCTTTTGCCAGCTCGTTTTTCTCTTGGCTTTTGGACCTCAAGCTGATGCCACTCAGCTGTGACTTTTGAGAAGATGACTGACTGGGCAAGCTGCGATGGTTGCTCTGCTTATTCCATACAGGGTTGTCGGAATTCTCTTCTTGGTCTGAGGAATCAGAGTCAAGTGAAGTGTCCTTCTGTGACTTAAGACTCGTTGGCCTCTCTTGACCAAAGGTTCCTTGCTTTCCTTTGGCTCTTTCAGCGTTGAAGCTTGCATAGCGAAGAGCTGTGCTCACCTCTCCAAGAACCTGGGATATGTCTGTACCACTTGCGTGAGAAAGTTCAGAGACATTTTCATAGTGTGGTATTTTCTGAGCGTCCTTTTGAGAGGGAGCAGCTTGTGCGGGTTTGGCACCTCGGCTACTTTTAGGTATGCCACAGTTAAGGTCTTTTAGCACCACTGGAGGAGGATCATCAGGCTGGGGTGGAGAGGTTGGAGCAGAATGTGTGGCAGGGTAAGACTCAGATTTGGGACATGGTGGCTGTTTTTGTCTTTCTGTTGTAGTTGCTTTACGAGTAGCAACGGGTGAATGGTGCACCTCGTAGTTGTTGCTCCGGCAAGGGATTTTGGAACTACGCGTTAGCTGGGGGCTAAGTCTTGGGGGATTGGCTGCTGGTGCCCGTTCCCCAAGGGTGGGAATCTTGAGGAACTTGAGCAGCTTCGAAGGTGAGGCCTTAACCTCTCTCAGACATGACACTTGGTTCGGACTAACAAGTTTGGATCTGTCAGCCTGAAGCTCCTGTGAAGTGCTATCTTTCACAGGGACACAGATCTCATCCAGCACTTTGGAGGCAGTATGGTTCTCATTGGGAGAAAACAGGAGTCCTTTGTGGACAGTTTCGCTACTTTCCAAATCACGGTACGTTTCCTGCAAGTTATCCTTCAGGCTAAGAGCGGGCAACTTGGACGCTGTGGGGAGGATTCCGTGTACGTCAGTGTCTTCTTTCTCCAAAGCCTCTTCACTTCCTGTGACTCTCTCAAGCCTTGGTGATGTTACAGTGTTTAAGTGCTTGTAGTCCTTATCTAGCACACTCGCATCGTTTGTACTCTCGTCACTAGTCTGTTCAATGCAGACACCACTACTTGAACTTTTTAATAACTGGGAGTCCACCAGATCATCTGACATTCTAGTTTTGTCTCTCATTTCTCTCTCAGTCAGTGCAATGGAACTGGCTGGTGCATGGTCCGGACCTCTGTTAACGTCCCTTTCCGCAACTGCCACGTTAAGGTAGGAGTCCGGAGCTTCTGTTGTTGCAAGATCACTGGAAAGTTCAAGACCTTGTTCCACTAATGGAACTGACACATCAGCGGACTTCCTGTTTGCTACAAGTTCACTAGTACCTGTGGCGGGCTTCACAAAGCTCTGTAAGTCTGGGCTCTTGTGGAATTCAGGAGGAGCCAGGTTGAGGTTGTCGATGGTAATGGAATTTGAAGTGCAGCAACTGTGGCTACTGTTGGCCAGACTGATCGAGTCCTTGTTGGACAGCATCAGGCATGTGTTACAGCTTCCACATATCACACTATTGTGCTCTCCGCCATTCAAATGCTGATGCGTGCAAACATCTGAACAGGAATGCGGACAATGCGTTTTCGTCACGTTGCACCTGGGCGAGTTGTCTCTGCAGGTCAGTACACTGTCCTTGGAGACCAGAGCTTGGCTGTATTCACAGAGGGAAGAGATTCCAGAGGAGCGGTGGTAGCGCAGAGGGTCCGTCTCCTCAAGTTTGCGGAGGACCTCCAGAATGTGTGCTTTCTTTTTCAAAAACGGAGATAAGGCCTCCATGGAGGTGGCAGAGCTTTGGGTATCGGGGAAACAATTTTGTGCACACTCCCCATTTCCCTACAGAGTAAAACAAACATGTATAAATAAAACAGTATAATATAAAGCTATAAATACACTACACTATGAACAGGTCAGTAGATGGAACATAGCTTAGTAGATGGAACATTAAGATTTGTTTCTCATACTACACAGTTCCATTTAAAGGTCAAGTATTGTACACATTCTTTGTGCATTGTGATTACCTTGGCTTGTGCATTCCTCTGAGTTTCAATAAGCTTGTTTGCATCACTGTGTTGTAGCTCAGTAATGTGCTCCAAGCAGGACCCAGTCTGAATTCAAAAGTAAGAAGAAAGAGTTTTAAAGAGGACATTAATCTTGCCTGATTTAGCACTACATTTACTATCTGTAAAAAATATATCCGATTTCTTATCTTTTCTGCGCTCCCTCTAAGAGACAAACACCCTCCCACCACCCAGGTAAACAGGAAAGAGCAAATTCTCCTCAATTGTAGTGCAAAATAAATTCAACCAACAAGCATAATAGGACACCTTGTACAAATACAGTCTTTTAAGAACTCAACAAAACACTTTAATGTCCAGACCGGCACTGTTTCCATCACTTTTAACATCTGATCTAATATACCTGCTGATGTACACAGGACTGATTGTGCAGTTTCTCTTGGAGGAGTTCACATAGCGTTCTGTTTTGCCTCTCCAAATCAAAAACACGCATTTTCAGCTTGATGCACTCCTCTCGAAGATCCTGGAAGAAGTACACCCACCACAAGATTACTCTCAATAGGTGAATGCAAGCATTTTATCACAACACTCAACTTGGATGTGGACAACTAAAGCTGGAACAAATACAAGATGGGTTTTACCTTCTGATTCAGTAGGGCCTGGACGACATGGTTGGCAACCTATCAACAAGAAAAAATGATAAGCACAAATCCACGGAGATGATGTACAACAGAGAAATAATGAAGTGCGTTAGATTTTTTTTTTGTTATTCTATGTCAACGTTAAAAGATACCAGATACATTGTGGGCAAAAATATAAAGAAATTCCGTTTTATCTTCAGTCTGACTGTCAGAGCTCACCTCATCTAAGCACCTCTCGTACGCTTCTCTCTGGCTCTCGTTGGCTAAGGAAAGGGCCGAGTTCTCCGCCTGGTCCAGAACAGAAGACGCTCATTATTCACCACGCTGACACCAAGCAGATACGAGTGTGTATCATTTTTTCAGACCGGAGCAATGAGGTAATGCAGTGGAGAAGTGTGACTCACTTGTAGCTCTCGGACGCGCTCCAGAAGTTCACTGCTGCTCTCCTCCTCCAGATACGATTCCAGGTCTCCCTCTTCGGACTCCAGGTCCTCCTCGAGCACTCTGGGCTGGGCCTCCTCTGCCATCATCTTCACCTGCAGAGAAAAATGCAGAAGAGGTCACGAATGTAGTAACAGTTGTCAGTAAGGTAATCTCGTTGTCGAGGACAATGAAAGAGGAGCCGCATATGAAAATGATTTGGCTTCAAAACTTGGCAGCCTGGTTTGGAAGCTAAATCAAAGGGAGCATGAGGCCTTTTGTTAAAAGCATGTGAGTGTAAAAACCATCACTGTCGAACGAACAAAGCAGATCCTTTTATCGCGTTCCAAACATCTTCCAACTTCCCCTGCTCATGAAACGGACAGGAAAAGGAGAGTGGACTGCTCCAGTCCTGGTGTGAAAATGTTGTGCCTAACGGGGTCTCTGGGACAGCGCAGTGGTGGGACAGGACTAATAGCTCAGGCTTTGGCTACAGCCCCATATTAATAGAGGGGATTAGACAGAACTAAGCATTCTAATCACACCAGTGGATCGTGGCCATGTCACAGCCCTATGACTCCAGCTTAACCTGCATTAGTGACCAAGGCACAGGAGCCCGTTTCACATGGCCTACATAAGCCCCTACAACAGGAGGCCCAGTTGACCGCGGTATTTGTTACAACACGTTCGCATTTCTTCAGGCCTCTTGTTTTCTAGCAAAGTGAAAACAGGTCACTACCTAGGACTACTGTGCAACGCTTTGGCAAATGCTGGCATTTGCAACAAAGAATCAGATTCATCCAGACTCCTCTCGACCTTCTCGTGCCACTATATAACTGAGCACACCCATTCCTGTTATTGCATTACCATAACCTTGACCTTCACTGTGCGCTCGGGATAATACCAGCACACAGGCTATCCTGTTACAGAACCCCATCTGAAAATCAATTCACATGTTCATGGCACTCATTCATAATTGATGCCTTTAATGTTGTGTATGCTACATTATGTCTCGGTAGAGCTGCCTGGGCTGTGTCGCCAGTGAACTGGTTTTTAAATGGACACTCCTCTTATGAAAACAGAGGAATACAAAGCCAGCTGGGGTCAGAGAGCTTTGACGGAGTGCAGTGGGTCAGAGAACACTGCCCCACTTTTACAGTGGACAACAGAGCGGGACTGTCTGCGGCGCTCCAGCGCCAGGAAGCTCCGCTCGCTGTTTCAGGCCTCGGTTTTTTTTCAGGCAGATACTGTAAAATCACTGAAAGGTTTGCTTCACATTACAGCAGTTACAAGTAATTATTTGTCTTGGATATTCAAAATAATATCTAGAAGTATCTAATTAAGTGTGGCTAGATTTCAGATAATACATATTTTAAATTCTCCAACCGGTTTCCCTTACACTGATAACTCTGATACTGATATCAAGTCTGCTCTTCGGCCAATAATCTCAACATTTTCCTACTAAGCTTTAAATCCCCGAATACACTGGGCCCTTTCAAATGAAAGATGACAATCTTGAGACAATTGTGGCCATTTCTTTGTTCCTGTGGGCTAAGCGGTGGTCCTCAGCGTACTGCGAGAGGGGTTCAAAGACGTCCGTCGTCACGGCATCTACACACCTACCATCGTCCATCTACACACCTTCACACACACACACACACACACACACACACCATCGTCCATCTACACACCTTCACACACACACACACATCCTCCATCTACACACCACACACACACACCGTCCATCTACACACCTCCACACACACCTTCACACACACCATCGTCCATCTACACACCTTTACACACACACACACACC
>JBBPDE010000134.1:4066695-4082822 GCA_037974605.1 Nannopetersius ansorgii
GGCATGGGCAAAATCGAATGTCAGAGAGACAGAAAAGTCAAAATGGAACCTGCTCTGCTGTGTTTGGGACTGGAGTTTTCAGCCAGGAGAACTAAAGCTTAGTTAGCAGGACAAGAGTGCCACAGTAGAGGCTCAGTTAAGGCAAAACAATGCTAGAAGTCGTTTAGAGGTTAAAGACGCCCATCCAAGAGCACAACACTGAGCTTTGAGCAACTTTCATGAATAATTTTTATCTGGCCCTGATTTTTGGGGGTTACACAAGTCAGTGAATTCCCATATAATTAATCAAAATGTGTTTATTTGGTTGTTTATTCTATAGAAATGGTGAGAAGACTCAAACCTTTGCAACACTGTCATGATTTACCATAGTATACCCACAGTCCGTCCCACCCTAACGTCTCGACAGTGCAGTCGGTAATGAGCGTCTCACTGTGACCAACCATTTGCAGAGACCCTCTACAACGCATACCATGCTATTCTGGGGCAAGAGCATCTTGGTCAACAACAGATGTCTTGATGGTCAGTGCTTTCACCTACGATCACTTGTGACAGAGCTAAGTCACTAAGTCTTCATTCCCCGGCAGCCAACAGGGAAACAGGGCTAATCTCCTCTTGTCAGGACCGAATGAGATTAGCATCAGTTTGCATCTGGCCTTGAACTTCGCGTCTACGTTCCAGATAGGTCTAATCTGAACTGTCTACAAACACCACCTTTGGTGTGAAAATCCACAAGCGCCGATTAATTTTGACATTCTTTACAGCTTGGCTTGATTAGCAAGAGAGGAGCTGGAGGCTGAGCGCGCGGGGAGAAAGAGCCGCTTGTGAAAACAAAGGCTGGCCAGGCTATAGCCCCTATGCGAAAGAGAATTCTTGGCAGGACTACCACATTGCTAGCCCCATAATCCTGCGATATGCTGAGCAGTAAACATAGCAATAAAACACTGTGGCATAGACTTAATAGGGGCCCCAAGCTCATTTATCTGTAAAAGCAGTACATTTATTGAAGCTTCGCTGCGGAGAGACTACTGTTGGAGAAGGAAGACGGAGGCATGGCCGGGACTTTATTGTCCTGATTTCCAATGCTTCTGAGTCACCAGGTTGGTATGATGGCCAGAGGAAAGTCTCCTGAATGTGACTAAGGCTGGAAATCAGAGCTTCTGTCTACAATGTGAGACTCGCACAAAGCTTCGTGAGGCTCAGCGGCCCGACACCGCAGGCGATCCGCTCTGTTTTTGCACACATCAAACAGGAACGACTGCTCTCGACTGACAACGTGGAGAAAGCAGGCCGCCACTCTCTGAATGTTGGCAAACTTGGTGATGTGATTTGTAGAGGGTGGGAGATTTTATGAGGGGGGGCGGGGGCTGGGGTGGAACGACAGACAAAATGTACTGATGTGCAGCAGTCGAGAAGGACGATGGTCGAGTTTGAGGATTAATGTGCCTCAGAATGCAGCTTTTTCCCCCCTCTTCCCAGTCAAAAGGGCCACGGGCAGCTAATTTCAAGGTCCATCTGGACACTGTTCTACATTCAGGCATCCCAGCCATGATAATAACCGCAACAACATATCCTCTGTTCAGTCATTGTTGTATATTTTTGCACATCACCGAAATAGAATGGGGGAAAAGGAGCCTTGGTTTGAACCCCAGATAAGTGCGGAACAAAGAGAGGGCCTACAAGGTCCTTGCTGCATGCTATTGTTCAAAGAAAACAGAACTGTTTTTTTCTACCCCACTCGTAAGCATCAGTGTTTCAGCCCAATTCACCTTTCAGTCATTTTTAGACCGTGCAAGCGCACATCGATCTGAGGGAGCAGAGTCTGAAGTGCGAATTGAACAACTGAACTGTGATTGTTTACAATAAAACTGCATATTTTATACCTCATCACTGTGAGACATAAATGTAATTTCCCAATGTCATTTTTGAAGATTATTACTGGACAATCATTCATAAAGTTCTGAACCAATTTAAATGGAGTTTTAGAATTATATTGAAAATTGATTAAAATGCAGATGCTGGGTTTTCTCCCCAATGTGATGAGCTCAATTTTGTCCAAAATATCACATTTTCTAAAGAAAAAAACCTTAAAACACTGTATTTACTGCCTGGTTTTCCACCCCTAGGTTTCCTCCAGTCACTTTGTGCAACCAGCATTTATTCAAATAGTTTGGATTTGTATTGAAGTACAATCACTGTTTTCTGAACATTTTCACAGCGGAATGGGGAGGAGAGGAGCTCTGGTTTGAACCTCAGACAAGAGGAGACTACAGGCCCTTCTTCCCACTTTGCTGTTTCACTGCATGCTACTGTTCAAAGAAAACTCTTTTGAATATTGTCTTGAAATGTTAATGTTTCAGGATGTGCTAAATCATCCCAAAAGAACTGAACTGTGCAGTGATTGGACATTTATATTATGAACCTCTGCATATTTATGGACTACTGTGAAGCTCTAATCTAGATAGGTTCACTCTTAAATACAGAAGTGGTCCTTTCTTTTGTCAGTGGCAAACAGTACCGAATGATCTTAATTAATGCAAATAATGATTGGGAGTGAATAGGAGATAAAAGGAAAATTGGTGTTAGTGGGAGGGGTGGAATAAAGCCAGCAAGAAGAAGGCAATCAAACAGAAGTGGGGCTCTCTCTGGGATCCCTAAACCACACAGCCTGCCCAGCCTCCATCCCCCACACTCCAGGAGTTATTAAGCAGCAGCCAATCCCCGTCTGCAGAGCCAGCCTCTGATTATTCACACCCTGCACAATGGGCACACAGCCCTCGCGACACCCCCTAAAACCCCGATTATTGATCTTTTTTGGCGTGATTTATGAGCTGATAAAATGATGAATGGCCCCGGAAGGGCGAATGGATGCTCCCTCTTACGCATACAATGAAAGGGGATTAGCGGATAGGTGTCATCTGCTCTTTTTTTTCATCTTTTGCATAAAGCAAACAAACATTAAAGGCTCGCCTCAGTCCCACAGGGAACATTATTTTTTCCTTCTGATGTGAACTATTCTGGGGATAAAACATTCATTCTCTCTCTCTCTCTCTCTCTCTCTCTTGTGCCAGGCAGTCTCGGCTCTTTAATATTCCACTAGATATAGAAGACCTTCAATAATGCAGGGGTCTTGCTGTTTAATCAGAATTTCCACTTCTATTTTTTAAAAACGTCCCTTCAAGATTATATTACCCACGTCATGCAGCGCTAATGCATCCGTGATGTCCCATCAGTGGGAGGGTTAAAATGCAGTGCACTCCCTGACCCTTGCGTTCTCCTCGGCTCACGAGCGCTGAGGCAAGGTAATGGTGAGTCTGCAGTTGAAAGCGAATTGGCCGGTCAGCCATGTGAAGCAATCTGCAGCCTAATAAACCCAACCTGTCCTTCACACAGCGGCACATCCCAGGTCCCAGAAAGGCATGCCTTAAATTCCTCCTCTCACCTGCTTCAAAAGCTGCACCCTCCTCACTCTTGCGCGGAAATAAACCACGAATTATCTGACGGCGGGGTGTGAATTAACCTATTAATTAGCTCCCACCTGGGCCCAGAGTACCGTTTATGCTGAGTCAGGATCTCTGTCCCACCCAAAACAATAAATCCTTCCTTACCTGCTCCTATGAATTGTTTGAAAACAGTCCTTTTGAATGGTTTCCCCCTCTAGTACTAATATGTGCACATTCAAATACCTTCCTAGGACTGCAGTGAGTGTAGAGTATAAAGATAACATTCATGACTTCCATTGTTTTTAATAGGAAGGGGTGCATTCTTCCCAAATGCAGATGGCAGGCCTCTTCCAACCAGATACTACAGCAGCAATAAAACGACAGCACTTTAACAGTTGAAGCACTTTTAGGTCAGTTTCTTGTTCCACAGAGGCAAGTGTTACTTCTAGGAATACACTAATCGTCCACTTTATGTTCATGTCATGGTGCTTTTAGCTACCCATTGCTTTGGAAGTAGTTAGAGCAACTGTTTTAGTATATGGCACCATTTAAAACTCAGAGACCCACAACAAAAACAATGTTTATCAAGAAACATTCTTGGTGGAATGGATCTCACTACATTAGTGACACAAGAAATAATTGGGAACTTTCCTTTTGCTTATCTAGCATTTCATACAACTGATAAAAAGAGTGACTTTGGTGCAAGCTGACTACAGACACATGCAAACCATGCGCTTGTCAAAGCTGATTTTACCTTCACATCCAGTCAGAGCATCCTAGTATCCTGCTAGCAAGTCGAGACAGCAAGACGAATACCAGACATGGGAGCAGGATCCGAAAATGCCACAAAGAATCCCGCGCGCCTTCGCCAAAGCCTTGTCCTCGGACGGCTGCCTGTCCCTCAGCACAGAACCGAAGAGCCTGTCCTTAGGTTTGTCGGTCCAGGCCGACTGAAGCTGCTACCATGTCCTCCCATTGTTCCGGCGAGAGTGAAGCAGGCATCCTGCCCCTACAGACCCAGCCTACTACAACAGCTGTGGGCCAGCCCCCCACCTCTCCACTCCTAGAATCTCCCTCCTCCAACGGCTGCAGCCAAACATTAACCCTGCAACTGCTGGAGGGGCCATAAAAGAGAAAAGGGGCTTATATTTCAAAAGGAGACAACGCAGCGGCCCCACACAAAGACGAAGGACAGCGAAAGGATATCCGAACGGACGAAAAGGGAGTCGTGGAGTTACCCAGGCAACCCAGCCCCTGTCAGGGAGCGGGAGCCTCCTCCTAAGAGGATTGTCCGACTGTGGAAGACTAGCGTTGATTGGATTGCTACTACAGTCACTGAGACGGTCAATGTAGTAAGTGCACAACAGAAATGTGACCTGGTTACACTTGAACAGGGCAGGCTGACTGAAGCCAATCAACCATATATTCTCTAAAATCACTACATCTTCATTAATGAGATGCAGCGAGTTAGCGCCTCACACTGAGAAGCGGAGCTGCGAAAAAGAAACACGTACATGACCTGAAATGACACGATCTGAGACTTGACCCCAAATGACTTGGCTTCAAATGTAACTTTACCCAGATCAGGAAGCTTTCATTTCTGGAAATACATCTACAAACACAAATCAGTCATAACCCAATTTCAAAAACGGCGTTTCTTTTGTTAAGTAGCTTAAAACTGCGCTCCTTAAATATTAGTTTTGAATCCATTACAATTACTTACAACACATTTCAGCAAAAGACATTAATTCCGAAGAACTGCCTAGCATCATAATCAGGATAACTAATCGTATTAGTGCTATAAATCGTATTAGAATGTGCCAATTCTGGGATGACACCAACGACTGTTTTTTTTCTTTTCGCTGTGGCTCGATATCCGACACAAGATTCATTACTACCAAGCAAAGCATAAATCAGATTAAGAGGGTTTGCTGTTACAATAAACATCCTGTCCTCTCTGCAATTTGTCTCAGAATGAAAAAAGGAAAAGACTTTTTCTGCAACGGGACAAGTGTTATCGCTCATCCACACGTGGGCTAATTAATGCATCCGCACCCGAGCACAAGTACTCGACTGACACCAACATGCTGATTTTCAGTAATGCTCTACAGGTACCAAAGCGAAACAGGGATTATCATGCATTTCTAAGATAAACACCATGTGCTTTAAATCAAAAGGTGCTAAGACATCCTGGTGAAACCCAGTGAGACCTGCTGTGTAGACTTTCTAACAGGATGGCTGGCTGTTTTCCAGCAAAACAATGGAATCCTTGTGAATGATTTTCACAGAAAACATTCTTAAAATACCACGTCGACCTTGTGGCTGAGGGGCTGATGAAGAAGCCCTGCAGCCTCGTCCCAAACTGTGCCTGAACCCCAGATCACGCTCCAGGCAGCCACTCATTCACATGCGCACTCTTGTGGCTGCAATTCCACCTAGACTATACATTTCTGGCTACACTTTAAAGACCCAAATTGGAGGACATGACCTAAATGCAAGAGGGGTCACATGTTGTCCTGGAGCTAACAGTCAAGGAGCGAGAGAATCCGCCACAAAGGGCCATTGTGATCCTCGCAAAGGCCACTTTCGCTTATGGAAAGGGCCCTAGAGGGCCCAGGCCTCGTAAATATCATTACATCCAATGATCAATAATGAGGTAATACGTGGGAATGTGGGTGGTAAAGATGTGAAGAATTCAGAGTCAAATCCCTCGAATGAATCTCTCCTATTGTGGATCTCAGCTGTTATTCCAAGTGCTACCAATTTGGTGCTCAGCCATGACAGGCAAACTAGTGCACACTTCAGTAAGTCATGCAGCCCCAGGTGTCGAATGGCATTTGCATTGAACATTAACACGCACATAACCATTCCATCAAACCTACGCCTCTTGATTCACAGCTGGGCGTTTGACATAAGTGGAATGTCTTAAAGGAAATGAGTAAACAGGGTTCAGGAGGTTCTGTTGATTAAAGCTGGGCTTCAGATTGGACAGAGTTTGAAGGCCCTGAACAGTTGCATAATCACAGCAACACAGTCATTTGATAGCACTGCAATTATCCGGATAACGGGGATCGATCCCAGTGCTTTTGAAGAGTTACGCAACAGCACAAATCCGAGAGATAAAGGCCAACATGGAAGAATCATAAACCAAATGGTGAATTGACAGATGGCGCGCAGCCTGAGGTCCGAGGCCGTCCAGGGAGTTGGTCGGTCTGCACTGCCGGGCTGTGGTGAACATCCCGGGCCAGCAGTTGGTTTGTGCTGCAGCGTCGGAGTGAGTCCGGATTAAGGGAATAAATCAGAGCCCTGGTGAAAAAGACCCCATTGAGAGCGAGACAGCTTAATGGGCTGTAATGTGCTGAACTCCATGTGAGGTGGAGGGGCTGATCCACCTTTTAGAAATGTGACACTGGTCTGGAAGGAGGGGGGGGGGGGTTGGGTTGGGTTGGGGGGGGGTTCAGTATGTGACCCGGTCTTAAACCAACCCTAGTTCCCTGTTTTCATATAACCTGACAATGCTGAACTGCAACGCAAGCTGTACATGACCTACTGACATAGAAAACGGAAAGTTAGTGGGGGGAAAGAAAAAAAAAAAAAAAAAGATCACTCTCTAAGGGGATTATGTGGTCACCCACGCACAAGTCATTTAAGAGCAGGCACATCAATGAGAGGGTTTGTGTGAATGGTAAATAGCCTAGTATCCAAATATAACATGGTAGCGCGGACGTTCAACTGCCTGACAAAGCAAATTTGTCTCCTAGGTCACAAGTGTGCATGCAAATGTTGCTTCCACTAAACAAGGACGTCTCAGATGAGCCTGGGTCGAATCCCGTAACCATGGTTACCACCTTGGGTAAATGTCACACAGGCTACTGTATACAGTTACTTCAAAAGAAAAAAAAAAGAGGAAGAAATCTGAGCAAGTTCCTCCTTTACCAAACAGAGAGAACATCCCTCATGAAATGAAACAGACGTTCTAATTCTGAAAAATGAGGAACTCTGTGCAAAGAAAACATTCAAGCATATGCTTTGTTTAAAGGCTGGTATGCGAACGGCACTGACCCGGGGGTTGCTGTCCCCTGGCCGGTGCCGCTGTAAAGTGCAGTGAAGCCTGGTCTTCAGTGGGCTACAGGGACACGGCCGTGAAACATCTGGACACCAGGCGCAGTGGCTTCAAGCGAACACCCTCCAGCACCTTCTGTCTGGGTCGTCCCGCTTTAGCTTTGCTCCGTGTGGCAACCACACTCTCGCCACACGCTAATCCAAATATCTGCCCAGATTAATGCATGCTGCACGCATGGGCACAATGTACAGGGGCTTTTTCGCACCTTCATTAATCACCTGGCTTCGCCTGGGCTGTTTGAAGATGCAAGCGAATTCCGCTGCCAAAAAAGGGCTACCCCAGGGGTAATGGACGGCCAGATGTTCCAGTGGACCGGACAGATAGAAAGGCTGGCTTTAAAAGCAACGGCCCTCTAGCGAGGCGGTTTGCATATTTAACGTAAACACAGCATACATCAGGCTCTGGTAGGCCTCTTAAGGGAATGGTTTGGCTGTAATTAACGGGATGAGGGGTCACAGGACACCAAACCACCAAGGCTTTCATTTCCAGAAAAAAAAAAAAAAGAGAAATGAAAGCACATGAGATCCTTTTTGTTCTACCTCTTCAAACAGTGCTGGTGGTAGCTTTGCAGAGGGCTCTATGAATGTAGTCATTTTGTGCCAAAAATAAAAACAAGGAAAATCCCAGCCATATCAAATGTGCCACAATGCGCCATTTTTGATGGCGTTTGTTTAACTTTCGTTGCTGTCCGACCGAGTGGCGGACATATATCCCTCCGTTTACCAAACAGGATGTGCCATTGACCTGGTTTGCTTGAATTGATTAAGGTCTCATTCCGCAGCATATTTCCGCTAAGCGCAAGTATGAATTGAATGTTTGTTGCAGCCCAAGACTGGGGCTCTGTGAGAAACCTGTTTAAATGTTTGCACGGCATCTGCTTCTTCTGTGGGGCGGATTCGAAGCAAAACAAGTCTTGGCGTGGGCCGTGCAATAGCTCATTTCTTTTAAAGTGGCTAGTGATAAGGTTGCGCTAACACAACACGCTGCCACCGCAGCCTTAATAAAGGGGCACTATTGAAGGCTCTTTTTTTTACCCCAAATCTTTAAGACACCGGTCGAACATTGACCCTTCGGAGGGACGATGCGTGGATAAAATTCTCATTTCAGCCTCATGAGTGCTCACTGCTCTGGCAAAGGCTGGGAAGCCCCAGAAATGAAACAAAGACCGCAGGGGGAAATCGTGGCAGGCGTAATTGCTTTCCCCCAAATATCTGCAGTGTGTGGAAACAGCTTCGCAGCCTCGCGGAGTCGGCACCGTGCTCCCCTGCTGCGCTCCCGTCATGTGTCTCTGGCTTTCCTGAGCAATTGATGAATTCTCTACATGCTAATGTGCCCCGCCGGTCCATATCCATGGTAACCGCAAGCTGGGGAGCTCACCGGTGGGGGGATAACTGATAACGGAGCAGTCAGACTAACAAGGCGTTAGGCATGCAGACTGATAGAGGGGAAGAAAGGCTGTGTTTGTCTGGGGGAGCCGGTATGTGTGGCCAGTGCACTTAACATTTTTCATACTGATGATCCAAAAAGAAGCAGCTGTAATGACTAGGGAGGCATAAAAACCCCAGTCTAAGATCCTAGATTTAGGAATACTAAAAGAATATTGGAATGAGCTTCAATACAGCTTGCATTTTTTTGGCTAAAACAAAACTCCCAGGCCATTTTCAAATTTGAGTGTAATTTGAGTGATCATGATGCCTTTCCCAAAGAATCATAATTGATATGAAACAAATCACTGTGCGGTCAGAGACTCGCATCCCTTGTAATGACCGCTTTCATTTTCTCACACTTACCAGAGCGGTTGCTGAGCTCCAATCAGGACAAGCACATGGAGAAGCACTCCCCCTCAGCGAGAGGAGCCCAGCCAAAGGTCCAATTTCATGCTTCAGTCTTAATTGTCCAGAGAGCCATGTTTGGACGCCTGAATGCAGCATGAGGACAAAACCGCAATCGCTGGTCACAAAACGCCACTGTTTCAGCCACCAGATAAAACTCAAAAGCTCGATTATCCCCTCTAACCTACATTTTCAGATTGAGCCCCCTTAAATATCGGGGAGTAAGTGCAGCATAACAAGTGAGTGGCTCCCACTTCTATTAACCGATGTAACCTAGATCCTTGAGGTCCAACAGACGGCCCATATTTCCCCTATAATCTCGCTCCTAATACATCTGTCCAGGTATTCAGTGTTTTTCTATCAGGGATTTCTCAGTGCTGTATGAGAATTATGGTTATTAATTATAATAGTAGTTTTAGTAGTAATTATTTGTCTAATATTAGAAATACAGACAATAATTCGAACTGATTTTTGCCCACTTGAGCTCACCCATGAACTGACAAACATACAGTAAAATAAAAGTCGAACCCACTAAAATGGATACTATGGTGGATAATCACACCATCACACACGAAAGAGCAAAGGCTTAATTCCTTGTCTAGGCTGGAACTGTATAAAGAGTCCCAGAACAAAACAACGTAAGACAATGTCACTAAGGCCATGAACACATAAATGTTTACTGTCACATTTGATTTAGTCATGCAAAATTAATTCATGTTACATTTCAAATTCTAGCATGTCTTACACTCTCTGCATTTCATGAATGGATTAGACTGTGAACTTACTTTAAAATGCAAAACAAAGCTCAATTATTCATTACTATGACAAATGGCTAGCATGCTAACAGCTTTGCTCAGCACAGAATATTCAGTTCAGGCTAAATGAAGCACGCACACAAATTTAGATAACAATGACCCAAAACCGAGGAGTAGAGAATTTCATGTTAAAGTAGATGGTCAAGAAGAGAAACTGATGTTAAAGTGACAAATCAGAGTTTGCTTCTTCACCCAACCCAGCTAACCCAACATTATATAGGCGAGGTCTGTTTGCCACCAAGTGGAGCGTTTCTGAAACAAATGTAGACGATCAAATCTAATATCTGAGAAAGACTGGTGTTGGAGTGACAGAAAAACTGAAACATATTCGGTTGTGTTTCAAAGTGTAGTGTTTTAGCTAAGATAACACCAGTTTATTTGTTTACTTAGAAGGCCAAAAGTGCCATGTAATAGCACAGGATCGCTTGTGGCTAAATGATGCTAAAACCAAACTCGTTTAGAGGAAAAAGCCTCATATCCGAGAGTTCAAAACAGAATGACTGGTGTTGGAGTTGCTGTCTAAAAAAAAAACAAACCCGTTCTGCTGCGTGTGTACGGTCATGCATTGGTTTTCCAAAAATATTTCAGAATTCTGCCGCGTTAACCACTCGTTTGGTGCCCAAAGCACCAGTCAGTGAGATCGATGTGTACAGGACACCAACAGTTTACTAACTAGATTTGTCACACATTTCTGAAATATTATTACACCTCAACCTATTGGTGCATCCTTGTTCTTAAAGTAAAGCAAAATTGCCTCATATTCATACGTGAACACACCACAGCGCACCGTATGAAACTCTTAATTTAAGCAGTGGTCAGCCTGGGGAACAGTGTGTGGGCATTTGAGCAAGGTACAAGGCACCACCAGTAGTCCTGGGATTCAAACTCATGACCTTCTGAACGTAGGGACGACCCCTTAACCACCAGGCCACCATCTGCCTTTGAAACTGGTTCAAATGTGTTGAAAGAAATAGAGCCACGCTGTGGACTGTGTGTGTAGAAACACTGCTTTGTAGCACGAATGTCATGAGGTGCGAACCTATTTACCATCTACTCAGAAACCTCCCACTGCTTTCGCCGTGATGTCATGCCTCTATCAGACACTTCAGCAGGGGGTGTTCTGTTTTTATGCGCCTCACGCGTTTTCTTTTTTCCTTCCCGTTTTGTGATAGCAGCTGATCAGCCTCTTGGCCCAGTGGCACGATCAGGTGGCCAGACACGATCTCCCCAGACCATTCTGGGCTCCGCTCCACGAAATAACATCATGAGGCCAGAGAAGGAAAAACAGACACTGTTCACTTAGCTACATAACAGCCACTCTCTGTGCCATGTGGGAGGTGTAGCATAACAATCTAATACGCTGGATAGTATCAACCAGAGCCGCACGAGGATCAAGTTCTATGGCACTTCTGCTGTAAATAAAGAGATTATTCTGAGCGAAAGGGACCCGGCCATACTGTTCGCCACCTCAAACACCCCAATTCTCATTGAGTCCTTTGTTTTTCAATTGGGTGAGGAATCCGAGCTGCAGTAAATCACTCATGTTCAAAACTATGCTTACCAGGCCACAAACTATTCCAGATACATTACAGGAAAATCAGCTGCCGCCTAATTAGACTAAGTATTCCTTTAATGCAGCGTTCAGATAATAGGTGACAGTACGGAATTGTTTTCGAAAGGCCTCAGACTGACAGCTGTTTGGCAATGCAGCCTCATTTCTGGGGCCTTAAGCATTTTTTTCAGAGAGAAAAGGGGACAGTAATTGCACGAAAAGAGGTCCGACTAGAAAATCTGCCTCGCACCCAGCGCCCCGGGCACTACACAGGCAAGTGTGCGTGTGTGATTCAGCAAGGATACACCTACACTGGCGTGTTTATAATTTGACTTTAAAAAAAAAAAAAAGCAAGAGGGAAAGTCATGGTGATAACTCTCCCGTTACAAATACAAGTTAACAACAAGTTAATGCTTTTCACACACCTTGGAAGGCAAGAGGGCATCGGGGGGCTGACCTTTCTGAATTCCTCAAGAAGGCAATGAAGAGGTCTGTTCATGTCATCTGCCTTCCATTAGGGACAACGTATGTCCCTTAGGCATGCAAGGGAAAGGGGAAAAAAATGATCAAAGTCCCAGCAGAGACGAGATAAGGTCTCGAATCATGGGAGTAGCTCCCACAGCAGCCTTCCAAGCATGACTATCTGTGGACTGGTTGCGAGGTCGCCCGCTCCCATGATGATGTGCTCCTGTGGTCAGTCTGGTTTACAGAGCAATTTGGAAGTTTATCTTGCTTTGTGTTGCTTTCAGCTATTACTTGGTGGAGCATCCTCTCGGTTTGACCCACACTGTTTGGATCCGCACATTCCAAGAGCCCCCAGCAGGAGGAAATGCCATTAAAAAGTCCATGGCAGGGCCATTACAGGGGCCTGACTATTTACCATTTACATCTCTCTCCCTCTCTCTAGAATGGCAGCCTATGTTAACTTGTAAGCTGCTCTTTTTTTATATAGGCTCTTTTGGACATGGGGGCTCTTTTTTTGGACAAATGTGAAAAACATCTGTAAAATATTAAAGGGGAGGGGCTAGTGAAGAAGTGAGGGGTAGGGGTGGGGGTGGCATGCTTTTACCCTCAATTACACTTGAATTAGTTGCTGTTTTAGGGTCTAATGCAAGATGAACGCAGCCAGAATTAGCAGTTTTACAGTGGGGGCTCTCATTACAGAACGAAAACAAGAAGTTTGGGCATCGTAAAAAAAAGTGCAAGCAGCTTTCCTCCACGGTCTATCTGCACATACTTTGGCTTGCAGGGCAGATAGAGAGAGGAAAGGAGAGGAAAGCAAAGGGGGGCAGGCTTTTAAACGACCATTAAAAGCAAATAGCGCAAAAAAAAAAAACATGAAGATTGGCTTGGTGAACATGCGTGACTTGAGTGTGAGCGCTAGCAGCTTATGGCTTCTTCTGATTTGGTGCAAAAATGGCTCCGGCGAAAGGAGCTCGTTTAAAGGGCCGGGACACAACGCATCCTGTCCGGATATCACGACAAGCATCCCCCCTCCCTCTCGACCGGTGTCGTCCCGGCTTGAGCAAGAAAAACAACAAAACACACCGCGTATAAAGCGCAATAAACGAGTGGAGAGGCGCAGCGCAACGTTTTTTTTGCACACTCAGCTCGATCATACCGAGAGAAGAGAAAACAAGACAGGCTAGGAAAGTAAGGAAAAGGCCCTTTTACCTTAAACTGATCGTCTCTGGAGCTTGGGAAGGTGCAGGAGACGATGGTAAAGGCGAAGAAACGCGCTACGAGACCCCCTTGACTGCACTCTCCAACGCACCCAGCCGGTACATGGTGCCTGTGTCCTCGGTTCCTCTGCTCCTCTGCTCCTCAGCCGTGTTTAGGTTTGAGCACCAGGCAGGAAAAGTGATGTCATGGCTGGAAATGGTGCTGCCCGCCCCGTTTTCAAGAGCCGTCTTTATGTGCTCCACGTAGACTCGCGGTTTCTCAGATCACCCTCTCCTGAAGCTCAACCTCCTCCTTAATTCAGTTTAGCCTCTACTTGAGCTAATCTGGAGCTGCCCAGCTCTTCTCGAAGATCTGGCTTCCTCCCACTCTACTCATAATGTAGCATTAATTCATGCTCCTGTGATTTTGGTTTAGTAACCCTCTGATGTCCTAACAGCGTTGTACAGTACTCTACATTATATACAATAGTATTAAGATAGAACTTTTCTTACGATTTGCACTAATAATCTGTTATTTTATTACATCTGTTACTTTATTTTATTGTTTACACTATTTATACTGTTCTTTTTAAACTCATCTTTATTCCTCTTGATGCATTCAGCTTGTTTATGGCAAAAGGAATTTCTCAGGATAGTTTTTCTTATTTATCCCAAAAGAAGTCTCTATATATATATATATATAGTTGCACTGAGCATGCTATACTATATATACACAATACTGTAATAAAATAAGATTGCATGCCAAACCAGCAGACCAATAGTGTGGTTATTGGACCTCAAAATTCTTGAATTCAGTGCTTCAGCACAGCTTCCCACTTTGTGGACGGTTTGGGGAAGGCCCTTTTCAATTCCAGCATGACTGAGCTCCAGTGCACAAATCATGCTCCATAACGACATGGTTGGAGTTCAGAATGGAAGAACTTAACTGGCCTACACAGAGCCCTGACCTCAACCCCTTCCAACACCTTTGGGATGAACTGGAATGGACATCACGAGCCAGACCTTCTCGCCCAACATTAGTGCCTGACCTCATAAATGCTGAATGGTCCCATTTCTCACAGGAACTCAATTCTTATGGAAAACCTTCCAAAAAGAGTGGAAGCTGTTATAGGTGCAAAGGGGGGAGCAGGGGACCAACTCAATATTAACGTCTATGTGAGTGCAATGTCATTATACTCCCTGTTGACGTAATGGTCAGAGATCCCAATACATTTGTCCATATTGTGCTTTAAAAACTTTATGTACTTCTGAGCCGATTTCCTTGTTCCAAATGTATTATGGCACCAGTACCTCTGAACTATACATGCAAAGTTGGACCCACACGACTCATTAAAACAATGAGCGAACTAAAACTTATGTCAGTGCCAGAGATACTTTACATAATGTTCTCAAAACCTTCCAATGCTAACTCTGTTCACTCCTGAAAAGCACAAACAGGCACAAAGATTGAGGAACATTGCAAGGGTTGTTTTATTTCCAAAGACTGATTCAGATGGTGCATACACTCACAAGCACCTTGTACCCTTTAGCTTTGTAATACGCCTCTGAACACCTCCAGTAAATTAGGCATGATATTGCAGGCTTTGTAATTATGGCTTTTGGTCGGTCAACTCTTCTTGGACAAGTCTCCTCTAACCCCACCAGTACGGCAGGTTCCGCGAAGTCTATGGACAGCTGAGAAAATCAGGCCACGAGGTGCTCAGGATGTGGCATCTATTCTTGTGGCAGGGTCCTTTGATGAATTGAGTGCAGTATCCTCCTCCTCTGCGGTCTCGAGTACCTCAGACACTGCCTAAAAAGTGGAAAAAAGGGTTTTTAATTGCTCGGTTCTTTAAATGTAAAGAATCTCGCTTCAAGTAACTGCAGAGACAGTAATACGCCATGAATGTCTCTTCAAGCTGAATTGATTTTCCCCCACTATAAAGTTTGGGAACGTCAACAGACCACAAGAAGACTTTGATTTCAGCCACTGTTTGAAACCAACATCTACGCCAAGTTGCTGGCCTTGATTCAGGGCTAAATGACTCAGGTCAAACATGTACTTCTACTCAAGCATTTAACAGTAATTAAGCTGGAATGAAGGAAGTGCAAATGTGTGCCAGAGTCAAAATCCTGGTAAAGCCAACACAGCAATTTACCTACAATAACCTGGAAACTGGAGGGAGAGCTTGTATGAGAGCAAAAGCTGATACAAGGAAACACAAAAACAAGTTACAGCTGCCAAATCTCAAATTTCAGGGACTGTAGTTCAGTTTAGGTGTCAAAGGGACCGTGTAGCTGCAGGTTTTTGTAACAACCAATCAGCAGCACACCTGATTCATCTTGATCTCAGTCTTGAAACAGACTTTTAGGTGAATGAAAACCTACAATCTCACCAGCGCTTTGTGGGTAAGATTCGACACCCCTGGTTTAGGTTTCTGGGTGAAAACCCCAAACGTTTGTATTTTGTATGTGATCCTAGAGAGAAACGTTGACCAATCTCCTCGACTGAACACGCGGATATATCTGTGCAAAAGCATCTGGGTCAGCAAAGCAACCTTTTTGTTATACACGAACAACAAAAAAAAAAAAAAAAACAAGAAATGAAGGAGCAGTTTATTAGGCATGCTGAGAAGCTTTACTTCCTGTTTACTAAGATTTTCATGGCATGAGTGAACATGCCCCCTGGTAAAATATCACGTAA
>JBBPDE010000134.1:4092211-4104186 GCA_037974605.1 Nannopetersius ansorgii
CGGCAAATCCACGTGCGCACAATCCCAAGTAGAGTGCGATTTATAAAGCGTATATTGCGTGCAGGTGTGCGTGCGAATGTTTTTGTAAATCTGACTTTTTCTTTGCATACGTCATTTTCATCTTTGAGCATACGTACACTTTTAGTATGAGTTCTACGCAAAATTTTATAAATGAGACCCCTGGAAAGTTAACATTCTCCTCCAAACTTGCTGAACTGTCCAATGATGAGTGGCAGTTTGAAAAGATGCAGCGCATTCTCGTGTGTCTTCGAGGAATCTTTTTCCTCCTAGCCTGGTAACATAATATAATAAGGAGTATCTTAGCTAGGGGATGGATCTAGACACAACTCGATTGTTAAACAAAAAGCTGGTTTGAATCAAGAAATGGTACATTGTAGAGAAAATGCTGGTTTCCTTTAGAATGGTGGCAAAAGGAACCGAGGGTACAATGCAAATATGGCCATTTTATTTATTATCTATAAAGGAACAGTGACCCTATGTGTCTGAGGTTCTTTATCTAACATTGATAAAGTAAAATGGTTGCAAATCTGAAGGAAACAGGTACGCAGGCACTTTTATCAAATGTCTTTTGACTTTGTACTCAAATATGAACAAAAGAGAATGCATTCCTAAGCATATATGCAATATGTAGCAGTAAAAATATCAATCAAGTTCTGCATATGATGTTAAAAGAATGTCTTGACAGAATGTGACAGAATTTTACTAGATCTTACACATCCCTGTCAGAACAACTGGTTTGATCATTTGGAGATGGGAAGGTCATAAACCCACAACTGGTCATCCCTGGACAGTTGCACCATGCAAGATTTCTGTAATATTATCTCTATTCTTACACACAATTACCCAAATAATCCACTCTGGTCTGACCAAACAAAAATAGAATTGCTTGGCAGAAATGCAGTGCTTTGTGAATGAAGGGTTGGATGCAAGATCCAAAAAACATCACATTGACAGTGAAATACGAAGGTGAGAGCTGCTTCTCTGCAAATCATACTGTCCAACGTACCAGAGGGAATCAAAAACAGTTTTCTGAATGAGCTGAAATTAAAACACAATGCAAAAAGCCACTTGTTTCTTAAAGCAGATGCCTCAAAACTGGAAATGTAAAAATGTACTATTCACTCGTAATGTCAACACCTGACCTTCAGTGTTTAAACAGGCATTTGTTTCTACTTATAAATACAGGTTCTTTTGTTCAAATTTAAATATTTTTTTTTTTAACTTTTCAAAGTATCATAAGCATTTCGAGTAATGTCTTTCTGTAATGTACCGTTTAAAGGCATCAAACACCGCAGACACCTGGTTCCTATCTGTGTTGTGACTTAATTCTGGTACGGTTCTCTAGAACACAGCATTTAATGTCAAACCACTCGGAAACCACTCTGACCTTATATCTTAAATTGCATCAGAGAATTTGAAGAATTGTGGAATTCCCCATTAACAACTCAATGAAGTGCTAATTTTTGGGCTATGGGCTTCTAACACTATCGTCTCAGAACCTGTGAAAAAACAAAGAAGTCCAAAAATGTCTTGGCTGGTCTAACATATTTAGGGAATTTGGGGAAGTTTTAAAATTCATAGTGTAATTCCGTCTCACCACAGACATGTTGAATGAGGAACAGAACAAAGAACACACTATAATACTGTACAAACCACTAAAGAATAAACTTCAGTCACGTAGCACTAAACAGTTGACTAGACAGAATCGGGGCAGGGAAAGTATGTCACTGGGTGGGTGCTACTAGTCTTCACATGAACATTGTACATGTATTATGATGACAGTGATGGTCCATCACTCTTAGCAGCACAAACGCAGTCATGGGTGCAGACAATAAAACTGACCTCAAGAGTCTCATCTCCTCCTCGGTCACACTGATCTCCAGAGGAGGAATCACACTCGATGAACAGAGTCTCTTTTTACCTGCTGTGTCTGGATCCTCCTCATATGATTCTACATGAAACAGAAAGCAAATGTGTCTGCATTTCTTATGTGCTTATGATATAAACAAAGGAGCCAAATGCCAGAACATTCTTGTGAAATCTGCGGTTCCTACTGATTTGCATATAAACCTTCTGTGACTGTCCCAAATGGAAGCAATGTTGCTGGTTTTACCTGCCAGAAGCCCCTCCAGGCGTACCCTTTCATGTGCAGCATGCTGATCAACAAGAACCAGAAGGTTTCCTGAAACAGCAAATGTTCAAAATGTACAAAACACAATGTTCAGCTACTTCATAAAGGGACTAAACTTTGGTGGCCTGACTGGACGTCCATTACAAACAAGACACTTTATAATTTAAAGGTAAAAAAAATACATACCTCCACTTTCGCTCGTTTCAGAGGCTTTCTGGTCTGTTGTATTTATGAGACAGGCGAGAAACTTCTTGTCTACTTGATGAATAACCTGGACTTAAAAGTAAGTGAGAGTATTAGTCATTCATATTTACTCACTTTGAGTTGCACTGAAAAGGACCAGAAATTGGAAAAATATTAACTGAACGCAGAACTTGCCTTCATTGAATGGATCATATCTTTAGTGAAGCGATAGGGGAAGAGAATATTATGGATTTTCACAGCAAGGCCTTCTGCTTGACCGCTGGTCACATCCACAGCAACCTTCAGAAAAACAATTAGACAAAGTCAGTTGAAATATCAGAGGTATTGCGATCCAGACCTTAAGGGCCACTGCACGGGATCTTTTGAATGAGGCTGAATTGGGATTGTGTCTAAGGCTGCAACAGCAGTTGAACCTTCACACAATCATAACAGGAGCCCCCACAACACACACACCCTCGCAAAAATAACAGATTCATGACCCTGATATTTTTGAAAATATCATATACTACCCAAAGCTTACGGACTTACCTGGGGGGGTCTTACAAACACAGGGTTATTCCACTCAGAGAAAAGAGCTGAGACTGAACCAGGACCCTGGGGATCATCTTAGGGAGAACAGAGAAGAACAATCAGAGGGAAGCGCAGAACAGTTTGTCATCAGGCCTACTCTCATGACATGCATTACCTCTGGGGTCTATGCTTGTACTAAGGACTCGTTCTGCTCTAGATTTCGGGAGAAAGGGGAGAACAATGTCTGTCTGAAAAGGGTAGCACCTGTACTCGAACCCTACAGGCAAAGAAACACTGATGAAAATACATAATTCAACAAACAAAGGATTGCCTATTCACAGATTCCTAAGCTATTTGCTATATCTTAGATTAGTAGTAAAGATAAAACTATAAAATTACAGAAATAGTCAATGAAAGTTACATAAATCAGGATGATCATAAATGATGTAGTTTGTGCAATTCTTGTGCAAAACCATGTGCAATTCTTCTGATAAGCCCCTTCCCTGTTCATCCACTTAACTTGCACTGTGTATATGCTGTTAACCCATATCTTTACTTATATTTATACAGCGAGAAATTGTTTATTGTTTTATATTGATCTCTTTGTTCTCATATCATTATTTTTGATCCTAAGGATCCTGTTAAACTGTATTTCTCACTACTGTTGCTGTTTCAAAAGAATTTCCCCACTGTGGGATTAATAAAGTCAATCTAATCTAATCTAATCTAGTTTCTGGTCAATTTAAGTGCACACACAAGTCCTCACACAACTTGTCGTGAGTAAATAGGAAAATATGAATTTACTGACGTTCTCAATTGTTTTGATGCAGTTTTTAACACTCTGGATTTTCTCAAGTGGCTAAATGAGAACTGAGGCTTTTCCAATACGCTTTATGGCATTTCTTACAAGTGAAACACTTGAATCCACTATTTATATATATTAAACCAGATTTCAAATTTAAAAATGTTCTGAATATGAAAAATAGACATTCAGTGCATTCAAACCTTTTACTAAACCTCGTTATCTAATACACTCCATGTACTGTATTATTAAAGAAATGTTTCAAGAGGAGGCTTGTAAACCACACAGAGAAGACAGGAACAACTGCAGTACGGTACCTACCTGTTTTAGAAACAACACTAACTGCCATATTTGTGACATCTGTTGAGCAGAGTGCTGGTGTCTCCAATGAAGGAGCTTCATATTTACTGAGTCCTGTCATTTGATTGATGTAGACCAGTTTTCCCAACGAATCATCGTAACGTGCCAGCCAGTCACTTGATACCGGGACCGGCCCATCACCCTCACGGCCCCGTCTTTCATCTGGAGCCTGGTCCTCATTTCCTGTTTGGGAGGGCACAAGGTCATGTTGTGATGCAGGGTTAATCATTTGACCTGAGGGGATCGCTGGCTCGGCAGAAGTCGTAATTTCAGAAGGGACCCGAAGGTCTCCAGTTGTGGCGGTGGAGGTGGGAGTTGATGGGTCATGCCCATGGGGAGCAGTGAACATGAGTTCATCTGGATGGCAGTCTACAACCAGATAATTTGTTCCACAGTCCTCAGCTGCCACATTTTGTTTAGAAGGACCATCACTGCTCTCCAGCAAATCACAATAAGATATGTGAGAATCAGTGTCCTGTGTTACAGTGCTAGGCAATGTGATGGAAGTCTCTTTGTGTGTAGCATCTTTAAGGCTGTCTTCAGATGATTTCTTACATTGTACCACGTCACATTTTAAGTGTGAAAGTTTTGCCGCTAAAGATATTCTACCCTTTGTGCTAGAACATTTAAGTTTAGCAGAAAGAGTCTGTGAATGATCTTTTGACAACGAGTGGTCTAATTTAGTCTCTTCTACTTGTTTATCCTCGGCCCTGAGCAGACTGTTGTTCGCATGCGAAGCAAAAGATGTCCTAGAAACTGATGGACATAAAATGTCAGTGATTTGTGCTTGGCCTTTTGTTTCTGCACCTTTGCCATACATTCTCTTGAACTTGTCGAGAGATCCTGTTTCAAAAGCCAGAGTTAATTTGCGATGTGGTGTGACCTTTGTGATCTTAGGCCCTGCAATACTTTCAGCAGTGTAGCCATCCGTGTAACCTTGAGCACAGAGTAATGACAACTTTCTCTTGGGTGCACTGCAAAGCTTTGGTTCAGCGAAAGTCCTCAGACTATCCAGAGGTTCTTCACGATCCACCACAGCAATCCTGGTATTTTCACAATGAGAAATTGTATTATCCTTAACACTAAGTGACAAGTCATTGTCATTCACATCAGGGCCTGGAGCATTCTGATCATGCTCAGGCGTGTCCTGGTCTTTGCAAATAACAGTCTGGGGAACAGAAACAGAATTGGGCTGCAATGGCTTCTCAACATCATGGTTTTGAATGTCTGGTTCTGAATCTGAACTTGCCCTAGACTCTAGATTTAAAGATACCTGTTCAAAAATCTGTTCAGGATTCTGGAGCTCCAGATAATTGACAACATCTGGTTGGTCAGTTGTTGCTATTCCCATTCTTGATCTAGAAGTTCCTACATCCTTCGAGCCATCGCCAATAATTCCGTGACATGCTTGAGTCTTTGCATTCGCATTCCTGCATGGACTGCTTGCTGGATTACTGAAAACATTCTCAAAGGTTTGGATGTCACTCATTGCAAGCTCAGACACTAAATGCTCCTTCGTGAGGAACGCTTTTACACCTTCCTCAATGCAGGTGAGGACACCATCCCAGTCTCTGAATTCTATAAGACTCTTTGCTGGCTCCAGGCATACATCATACTCAGAATAGTTGCACTTAATGTTGATGACATAAACTCCATACAGGTCAGCCCCACTTCTTTGTTTAGGGCTTGAAATAACTGGAGAAGCGGTTGGACTGCTGCTCTGTCCGCCTGAACTGCTCAGTTTCCGGAGGAGGCAGTTGAGCAGTTTGTGAACGCGCGTTTTCAGAAGCAGTCTGCCGTTAACGAAAAGGAACTGCAAGCTGCTGTTGTAGTGGCCCTCGCGGCCGATGTGTCCGCTCATGTGAAACTGTCCATGGGTGTAGTCCACCTCGCCAAGCTTTTGGGCCCTTGCCAAACCGTGGATTCGGACAAACCTGTAATAGGTATTCCTGGCTTTGGGAAGCTGCACCAGCATGGTACCAGAACATTCCTTCTTCACAGAGAATGACACAGAAGGATGCATCAGAGATACGGCCTCCACCCTCTGACGAAGACGTTCAACCTCTAGCCCCGAGTCCATCCTCTTTCTCCTGACCGGCATGTTATGAAACAAGTTACAAACAACCACTGTAGTACCAGCTGATGGACGAGTATCCTGCGACTCAAAAACATCCAATCCCTTCCCTTCACTAAACCTTTTAACAAATGTTTTCACTGACAACTTTGTTCTTGAGGATATTTCAACCATGGCTGCAAGGGAGATGATGCTGGCAATCGCCTCCCCTCTGAACCCGTAATATCGAAGGTTATCCAAATCCTCCAGTGAGCTGCATTTGCTTGTGCAGTACCTGGTCCCTACCTTCTCTATGTCTTCTTGGCCCATTCCAGAGCCATTGTCTATCACCTGAACTTTGCAAGCCTCTATGTCTATCTTCACAGCAACACATGTTGCTCCAGCATCAATGCTGTTCAGTAAGAGCTCCTCCACACACTGCTGCAACGAGAAGATGGCAATGCCTGAACGCAGCTTCGCTTGGACTTCTTTGGACAGAGTCCTGATCATTCTGAAACACAAGATACCACAGGGAGATTAAATGAATAGGAACCAAAACATACACCATCACACACCATATGGACAAAAGCATTGGGGCGCCTGACCATTACAACAACCGGGATTTTAATGACACTGCATTCAAATATATAGACTTGAATATGGAGTAGCTCCTCCCTTTTGGAGTTTCTATAGAGTATTTGTTAGGTCAAGTACTGATGTTGGACGAGAAATCCTGGATCGCCATCTCCATTACAGTTCATCCCAAATGTGTTGTTCTGTGTGGACCAATCAAGTTCTTCCACACCGAACTCATGCAACCATGTCTATACAGACCTGTTTTTGTCCACTAAGGCACAGTCATGCTGGAATATAAAAGGTTCTTCGCCAAACTGTTCCCACGAAGTTGGAATTGTAGTGTTGTCCAAAATGTCTCGATATGCCAAACATTAGGATTGCCCTACACTGGAAATAAGGGGGCACCTGAATTCAAAATGTCCCAATACTTTTGTCCACAGTGTAATATATCCACAACACAGGGCAGTGCGTTTAAATACGAAGACAAGTGCAGTTTCGTGAATACATTTAACCTTTCAATTATGCACCTTTACCTTAAAAGCTAGGTTTTGAGAAGCTCCAGTGTCAAGAGCTGGTTAAAACCAAGACGAAACTCTTTTAAAACCGGTACCAGGGATGGACATCCCACTTCTCCCCTCAGACATAGCAAACCGTTTACTTAACCAACTCGCTGTAATGTTTAATATGTTAGCTACTTGCAGGGTGCAGAAAGTGGTGAGTGAAACATTAAATAAAGTACAGCAAGTGGAAAGTGGGGACATTTTATCCCCGCACAGTCCTCCGTCATCTGATCTGTTTTGAATCAGAGGAGCCGAAGTTCTGCCTTCTGAACGAATCGACCCCTTTAAACCGGTTCTCTAAATGAATCAATCGAACCGATTCAGAAGCCCAAGTGAATAAATGTTTTACTTTCATCCTAAAGATTTCATTACGATCCTATTTATCTTTCACAATTTAACCTCATAAATAATGGCAATTAAAAAACCAATTGGCCATCCACCTCTTCTCGTTCCTTCTTCTAGTAGTAAAATAGTGTACACACAATTTCAAGGGCAAACTGAGTAGTGATGCAGGTACAGTTTTCACACACATTGTGTTTGCACTTTCTTGAAAGCATCAACCAACACTTTTGTATATAGTTTCTCTTCATCCCAAATTTGTGTGAGCTGGTCAGTGTAAAGACCCTGATGGTGTGATGGTCAGGCGTCCCAAAACTTTTGTTCATAATCCCACTTTGTGTGGGTCGGTCAGTGTAAAGTCCCTGATGGTGTAATAGTCAGGCGTCCCAAAACTTTTGTTCATAAACCTGCTTTATGTGTGGTCGTCAGCGTAAAATCCTTGACTGTGTGATGGTCAGGCGTCCCAAAACTGTTGTCCATTACCCCACTTTGTGAGGGCCGGTCTGTGTAAAGTCCCTGATGGTGTGATGATCATGCGTCCCAATAACTTTGTCCCTAATCCCTCAGATCTGATTGATTCGGATGTTCGAACACCCCCCTCCCCCCGCCGCCCTTCCCGGCGATATAGAACGCCGCTGACGCAAGATCCTGTGACGCACCACGATTTTAAAACACGGTCCTCCTCAGTGATGGCGGCGTCGTTCTCGTCTCCTTCGGCGAATCTCAATAAATGGTGTTTCACCCGCGAACAGATCGAGAACAATCCGTCTCGGAGAGCGGGCCTCGACCCGGACAAGGAGCTGTCCTACCGGCAGCAGGCGGCGAACCTACTCCAGGATATGGGGCAGCGGCTCAACGTGTATCCTCCTCTCTGTCCCTCTCTCCCTCCTCTCTCTGTATCTCTTTCTCTGGCTGCTCTATCTCTCTCTCTCTCTCTCTCTCTCAACACAGGCTGTTGCTCTGTCCTGTCATGGTTGTTAAAATACTTACTTTGTGCTTCTGTTTTAATTTTAGACCCTTGTTTGTGCAGAACATGCATGCAGGCTGAGGCTTGTGGGATGTGTAGGCCCCGGCCTGCCCTCCCAGAACAATAGCGGGCTCGGTGCTAAGCTAACGTGTGCTTTTTTATCTCATTATTGTTTCTCAACACATGTCAGCTGTTTTCTTGTTGTCGTAGAGAAATGTTTGAGAGTCTCTTTTGTTAACCAGTGGATTAAATTTCTGTTTAAATCTCGGAATCCTGCTTTTTTTGACACTTAATGTTAGCTTAGCGTGTTAGCAAGCTAATAGATGGTTAACGTTCTAAGTCATTATTGTTGTCAAATGGGGGTCAGCTGTCTTCTTGTTGACGTAGAAAAATGTTTACGCAGTTATTTTGTCAACCTGATCATTACTTTTCTGTGTATAACTGACAGCATGCCTTTTTTGCTCTTATAGTTAGCTTAGCCTGTTAGCATGCTAATGGTGTTAGCGCTGTAACATTATAATTGTCAAAACGAAAGGCAGCTGTCTTGTTACTGTGGTAGAAAAATGTTTAAGAAGACTTCTCTGAAACCAGCTCATTACTTTTCTATTTCTGCCTTTCTGACACTTGGTTTTAGTTTAGCTTGTTACCCTGCAAGTGGAATATTAGTGCTGTAACCTGCAGAGCGTTTTAAGGCTTGGTAGATGGTTCTTAGTGCTTTAAATGACAAAAAGAAAATGTCTTTTAAACACTGCGACGTGTTTTATTTGTATAAGCTGTATATTTTGGTGTGGGTCTGGTTGGGATGTTTATTATTTGTCTTATCTCTAGGTCGTTATTAGAGGCAGTTCTGCAAGCTTTAATGCATTTCAGGGTTTGTTTACGTTAATACTGTAACCACATTTGGTGTAATTAGAATGAGAAGACTATTGATCCCAGAGATTTGTACTGTGAAGGATTTAAGCTGCTGTCCACTGACAGGAATAGGTGTATTTGTATTGATTGTATATGTCCTTAATTGAGATGAACAGATCCCAGCTCACTATCAACACTGCCATCGTGTACATGCATCGTTTTTACATGATCCAGTCCTTCACTCGCTTCCACCGTAATGTAAGTGGCAGAGTATGATACTTCCAAAACACACAGTGACACTGAACATTTAATGTCTGGTTTAAGGTCTCTGTGAAATGACAGTGTCTTGTTGTGCCCTGATGCAGGTGATTGCCCCGGCCGCACTCTTTTTAGCAGCAAAGGTGGAGGAACAGCCTCGCAAATTGGAGCATGTGATTAAGGTGACCCATGCATGTCTAAATCCTCAGGACCCTTGTCCAGACACCAGGAGTGATGTAAGTATTTACCTGGATGTTTGGATTATGGACATATGTGGCATGTGTGCATGTCTGAGTGATCTGCCTTAAGAATTGTGTGAATTTGGACTTCATAACTTTGTGGTCTCCACATACCGTTTGTTTTTCCGTTTTGCTGAAGATTTTCTCTGGTTATTAGTGGATGAATGGATAGATCTTCTGTACATGTTCTATGTAGTGTAATGAAGTCTAATTACACAACTTTAACGTTTCTAAATTCCAGTCCTCCACAGTCTTGACCTTATATGTACCAACTATAAATTATTTTTGGAAACGCATTTTAAAACTACATTTCTCTTTAAAGCTTCCACAATTTTTATCAATCATTTCTTTTCCAAACAGAGAACATTTTGTATTCAAAGAAATTGGCTGGGAAATGTTTCAGTGAAGCTCTGACGCTTCTCAGAAACCACTATACCACATGTTCATTCTCCGTGAGGCACTGGGGATGTGCTCGTTCTTGCAGTGATTTTAATTCATGATTCTTCTTTCTCTCAGGGTGGATGTTGTGTGCCTGTCTCATCACTCCTATATCTATCTCTTTATTCTGGATCAGTCATTTACTGTCTTGTATCGAACTGAAGTTATGGAACTTGTTTTTATCATAAATTATTGATTGGCTGAAAGCAGTTGCAGTAAGGGGGTGTGAGAGAGAGAGAGAGAGAGAGAGTGATATGAGAGCGTGCGACCATGTGAGTAACCTGCCTGTCCTCTCGATCTCAGACTTACCTGCAACAAGCCCAAGACCTGGTCATTCTTGAGAGCATTATACTCCAGACCCTCGGTAAGTTTGGAATGGTGAAAGTGGGTCTATGAGTCACCACATTAGAGAGAAGCACTGATTAACCCTGTTTGCTCCCGTCCGCAGCACGGCCCCAGGAGTCAACTGGAGGGTTGCAAAGCTCAACTGTCTTACCCTTTTCAGTTCTTCCTTGTTTCCATGTCAACTTGACAATGCCGCCATCTCTGATTTGTGCTTTCATTTGCGTACCATTTTTGAGCCATTCTGAGCATCACACAGATACAGGCTGGTGCACTTTGTACCTGTTTTCCAGACCAAGATTATGCCTAAAATGAAATTTACATTAGGGACTTATCATCGACTCTGTAGTTCTATCAAAGATTAGGTTTAATCTATGTCTGGGAATCCACCCCCTTGTCGTTAGGCATGCTGATGTCCAGTATATTGTTGCTGTCAAAACAAAACCTCATTTGAGATCTTCTGGGTGTGAATTTACAGAAATAGTTTGTGGGAACATTGCCTTCTAGTGTTCATTAGCAACATTAGCCTTGCACTCCTTTTTTGAACATGTCTTGACTGGAAAACGGGTGTAATGGGCTTCTGTTTTATTGTAATCTTTTTTTTATATATATATATATATTAATCCAGTTACGTGGTGTTACAATGACGGCAATGCTATCTAAGTATTGTCCAGTTTGTTGACCTTTTTTTTGGTCTTTTCTTTGCTGTAGGAGTGGCTCAAAAATATCATGGTAAATTTGCAGAGAAAGCACATCTTTCCATATTTTCTTAACTCATCCATATTTGTCCTATCTAGGGTCAGTCATCTGAAGAGTCAAACCACTTCATTGCAATCCGTAAAAAGAGCAAAAAGAGCTTTGACATGGTCAAAGTCTACAATGATGAAAGTCCCCATTGCCATGCTCACTGAATTTATTAGCCTAGAAACCCATCCACATTGAATTATACAGGTCTGTTTCATTGCTGTTTAGCAAGGTTTTTTTTATGATCTTAAAACTCACTATATTTGTTTGTTTCTCCTCTGCCCTTGTCAATCCAGCCTTTGAAATAACCATTGACCATCCCCACACTCATGTTGTCAAGTGTACCCAGCTTGTACGAGGTGAGTATTGTTCTTGCGCATATCCCTCTCCAAATACATTATGTATTTTAAGCTCTATATAAATAAAAACACTATATACACTCACCTAAAGGATTATTAGGAACACCATACTAATACGGTGTTAGACCCCTTTTGCCTTCAGAACTGCCTTAATTCTACGTGGAATTGATTCAACAAGGTGCTGAAAGCATTCTTTAGAAATGTTGGCCCATATTGATAG